>JADAZS010000229.1:0-74575 GCA_014872975.1 Diaporthe citriasiana | reverse complement strand
TAATTAATTTAATATAAATATCCTGGTATATAGCCTTATCTAGAGGTTTTAAAAAATATCTAAGTAATCTTATAAATTAGATTTATCTTTATACTATAAGTTAGTAAGTTAATAGAAAAGGTAGATAGTTAAGTTACCGGTATCTTGGTTAAATTAATCTTTAAGGGTTTTCTAAATAATAGTAGAATTTTTACTTAAGGTAATATAGGTTATTAAATTAGAATAAATAATACTTAGGAGTATTATAAATACTTAATTATTAGATTATTATTATTTTATAAGCTTATTGGTATTAACCGGATAGGCTTTTATACCTATTATAATTTTATTAAGGCCTGTAAATTAGAAGGCTTTATTTTAAGTAGAATACTAATCTAGATAATTCTTATCCTTTAAATTAAGCTTTAGTAGTAATAACAGGTTAAGCTTAAAGTTAAAGACTATTTTAAGTATACTTGGTACTAATTGGTATAAAAAAGTAAGTAAATAAGTTATATTAAATAGAGTAGAAGTATCTATTATTATAAGTTACTAGTAATCATAGTAGATATTAGAGGGTATAACTTTAATATATAATTTAGGGCTTATATAGATAAAATTCCGATATTTTTAGGTAAAAAAATAATTATATAGATAGAATATTAATAATTTCCCGATATATTATAATATATTAAGTAATACCGGGCTTATAACCTGATAAAGTAATTAAGTAAATAATCGTTAATTTATATATATTAAGGAGAGGAATCCTTATACTATAGAACGCTTAGAAGGAGCTTATTTAAGGGCTAATAGTTAGCCCATATACCCACAGCACTGCTCCTTCTAACAGACACTGGGTACCTCAACGGGCCCTACATCTGCATCTTGGGTTTTAAATGCACCATCCCGTCAATCAGGTTCACCCGGGGCCAAATATAGGTTAGTCAAGCTGGAACGGCATGTTCGTGCAGCGCGCATTTTTTAGCAAAATGATTTTCAGGGTGGTCCTGAGTTCTAGCAAATGCCGCATACCTGTTTTACCTACAAACATTATCCATGCATGATTGATTCTTCACTCTTGCGTCCCCATCCAGCAGGAAACTTCAAACGAAACCAAGTCATGGACTCATGGTATCTCCGTCAGCAGCCGATTATGAATGGGCTTGATTTGGGAGCTTGCGTGAGTGAAATTGCCCTTCACCGGATCCAATGACTCTGTCCAGGGCTACATTTTGGGGCCCAGCTTCGGCGACGAACTTGCAATACCGGGAGACGCCAGGGACTAACGAAAGAACGAGATAGTGCGTTTCTCTAGCGGCGGAGCTCGGGGACAAGGTCCTCCTCCCAGGGAGCCAGGCATTTAATTCGTCCCTGAACTCTTACTATGCACGACAGGAGTCCTCCATCTTGCCGCTTTGCATTGTACGACCAGACGACACCGCCGACGTGTCTTCTGCCATCAGTATTATCTCCCGCATGTCAGAGTCGCTTGAGACCAGCAGTGACCAGGACGCTCGAGCACAGTGCCATTTTGCAGTACGATCTGGCGGACATGGCATCAACGCGGGGTCTGCCAATATTGCTGGTGGGGTTACCATCGACCTGAGCTCTCTCAACAGCATTGAGGTGGTCTCCGGCAACGTCGCTGCCGTGGGACCCGGCGCGACATGGGATCAGGTGTACTCCAAGTTGCAACCTTTTGGGTTATCAGTCGCCGGCGGCCGCAATGCAGGTGTGGGCGTAGGGGGCTTAACGACTGGGGGAGGCATCTCCTTCTTTTCGCCCCGCTACGGTTGGACCTGTGACACTGTCCTGGAATACGAGGTGGTCCTGGCGAACGGATCAGTCATCTACGCCTCGTCGGCGGAGAACCCTGAGCTTTTGTTTGCGTTGTGCGGCGGTTCCAACAATTTTGGTGTCGTCACCCGCATTGACTTCCAGGCATTCGAGCAGGAGTCCCTCTGGGGCGGTTTGAATATCTACGACATCTCGAACATTGAGGATCACCTGAGGGCATTCATGAGCGTTGCCAGGGCAGATACTTACGATGAATACGCCTCAATAATCCTTGGTTTCGGGTTTCAACCTGGTGAATCGGGCCAGCCACCTGCCATCATGACGAACCTCGAGTACACCAAGCCGGAGGAGGACCCGCCGGCTTTACGAGCTATAGCGTCCATTCCTTCAATCTACAGTACTATGCGCATCGCCACGATGACAGAGCTTGCTTTGGAACTCATCTCTTGGCAGCCTTATGGCCTTCGGTACGTGCAAACACTCTTGATATAGGTAGCACGCATAGCGGTTGCTCGATTATCAGGGAATTTGGAACAATGGCTCATTAAACATTGGCTTGAAGGCAGTTATACGCGCATACGACATATTCATTGGATTTAGAAATATTGAACGACACCTTCTCTCGCTGGCGCGAGAGCATACCTGCAGTCCAAAATGTCACAGGTATAGGATGGGGGATATCACTCGAGCCGCTTCCCCCGTGCATGTACGCGCGCGCCGAAGCAGCAAAGAACCCACTAGGGTTAGCTGACCGGTCCGGCACTCTGGTAATAGCCCTTCTCACGGCCACGTGGACAGACCCCAAGGACGACACGAGGGTGGAAGCAGCGGCTCTAGAACTGATGGCATTGGTGGAAGCCGACGCGAAACGCCGGGGTGTTCATGATCCGTTTGTTTACCTCAATTATGCGGCACCCTGGCAGAAGTCCATTGAGTCCTATGGGGCCGATAATGTAAGAAAGCTGAGGGAGATTCGGCAAGCTATGGACCCAAGGGGACTCTTCACGCACAGCGTACCTGGAGGAGGCAAGATACCTCACGCTTGATCCCACGGGTTATCGTTTGCGAGATCTAGAGCTTTGTAGCACGTGATGATGAAGATAGAGAATTACTTCGAGGTTGATGATCCAACAGAAGACGCACTAGGCTACGCATATCAAACAATTAAGGCATCTTCACCGTTGAAGCGCTTGGAAAATCCAAATCCTCGTTTCCTTTCGGCATGGTACGTCATCACATTCCCCATACCAGTTTTCGCCCGAGTTTTGCTCTTAGAGTACCACTGAGTTCTCGAGTCCTGGTGCACTAGATACTTATCGCTTCTTCGCAACCTCTGCTGCTAATTCTTTCAAGCCTTGGCCTTGGCTCATAGACGAGTCCTGGAGTGATCGCGTGTGAGCACAATAATCCGTGAATAGGGATGGGGAGTCTGGAATAAGCCCATCGTCAAATAGACATAGGAATAGAGTACTTGTACTCACTATGAGAGAAGCTGGGAAGAACTTGGTTGCCCATTTGATCGAACCTGCATTAGGGCCCTTCCAGACCATGCCTCCTTTACCTTGGCCAAGAATATCCCCAGCAATACTTGCAGCGAAATCCTCGGCTGATTGGCCCTTGGGCTTGGACTTACCATTCGCCCAGCCTTCTATGATCTCTTCAATGGGCGCGTAGAGTGAGTCTGGACGGAGCTTGAATTGCATGTCCCCAGAGTGGAAATGAGTCTCGAGCAGTCCAGCTAGAATAGTCACGACGCTGACACCAAAGGGTGAAAGCTCGAGTCGTAGGCTCTCCGAGATATTGTTCAAGGCAGCCTTGGACGAGCTGTACGGGGCTGTGAACGTGAAGCGCAAAAAGTGTGTGTTAGTTGGATATTCAAGAAATGAACAAGAAATCGGCTCGTATGCTTTGAAGGGAGGCGAGACGCACAGATCCACGGCATGTTCAGAACAGAGCCGACGGTGCTCACATTGACGATACGACCGTGGCTCTTGATCAAGAGGCCCGCAAAGGCCTGAATGGTTCGGACGGTACCCCAGACATTGATATCATAAGTCTGCTTCGCCTCTTCAATGTCCATCTCGATGATAGGCGATGCATACCCGGCCCCAGCATTGTTCACCAGGACGTCGAGCCCATGACCGCTGTCGTCTACTGCCTTGGCCGCTGCCGTGACCGAGGGCACAGAGGTGATATCCAGCTCCAGCACTGTGACGTTGGCAAGCTTGGACAGCTCCTCTGGGATCTTGTCTGTGTGGCGCGCTGTCGCGAAGACATGATGACCGGGGGTTTTGGCTATGTTGGCGGCGATGGCGGCCCCTAGACCGCCCGCCGAGCAGCCAGTCACTAGTACCGACTTGGATTTCGCTGCCATTTATTCTTCGAGATCAAGTTGAGGACGATGGGGATTACTGTTAGCACGTCGTCAGAGCGAATGTGGACATGGTGAGACAGGAGAGAGTGAAGGTTTACGCGGGTCTGAGGGAGGGGAGGTTGAGGACCAGTCTTACATAAGTAAGGTTGTCGGTTGCCATCAATGACCGGACGTACACAGTAGTAACCAAAGCGGACTCTACTGCATGTCCGACGTCTGTTCAGCCAAGCAGGGCTGATAGGTACTCGTCTATCACCAACAACCAACGTCCGCAGCTCTAGCCGATACAAGGGGGTTGATAGCCGTAAGCCAACACTTGCATGCGCAGATCAGTGGGGCATGTGTAGCTTTGCGGACACAGTGTGATTACCCGGCGAAGCCAATGTCATTTAGATGCTGCCAGTGTTGGGCAGGATGCAGATGATTACTGTATTAACACTACACTACTGATTCCTTCGGGTGTTTTTTTCCCGCATTCCGGCGTTGAATGAAGTCAGGTAAATAGCTCTTTGGTCTCTGGATGCAGACTACGCCGCATTTGTTAAACAGCATTGTCGCCTAGCATGCTGTAGTATTTACAGCTACATGAGAACATACCTGAAATCGTATCTGACGGCGTTGCCAGATCAGCTGTCCAAACTTGAAATCAAGGTGCAGAGATCCCAATTGAAACAAAGGCCTAATTGGTCCAGGATACGCAGTTGTGTGTCAAAAAAGAAATTGTAAGGCTTCAGATGTTGCCAGAATAAGCCTGAACAATGAGTATTTGAGTAGTTGATTATTTAGTGCAAGTGCCTAAGAAAGGAATTGCTTTCTTATATCCGCAGCACTTTCCCCGGTAATTGACTGCATCTCCTCAAAGTTGTTAGATGATCGAAGTGGTCAAAGATTGTATGTTTACTTGGCAATAAAGACACTGAGCCTTTGCTCAATGATCAGACCCTAGATTTGCTCGGCCGGTCTGTTGATCACGCATCATTTCCGTAACACAGTCACATTGCAAAGGCACGTCATTACGGAGCCGCTGTGACTAGGTTATCTTCTATCCCATAGGTTCTATAGGAGGCTATTGCATAGACAATTATTCCCAGGGAGGTTATTCTATAGGAACATCTACAATAGGAGATTGTTTCATAGAAGATTATTCCATAGGAGGGTATTCCTTAGGAGGTTATCATGTGGAAGTCTCCTCTACATGAGACTTATCCTGTAGGAGGTCTGACAGTAGCATGGCCTAGGTAGTCTACTACTATACCTTGGTACCTAGGTCGATGCTGTGACTGCATAGCGGATACCTGAGCGAATTTCGTGGTTGATAGGAACATAACTTGAATACGCTTTTTTCCAAAGGGGGGGGGGGAGCGCGAATGGTCGAGCTATACCCATGAGTTACTTCTTCGGCAATGTATGAACGTGCACGTTATAAGTCAGCAGTTCGAGTATTTCGAGTGCGAGTTAGAACTTGACACAGGCTCCTTTCAGTCAAGTCAAGATTCTGCCTCTTTAAACATGGAGTCAGATGGAGAACCCTGTAGTATGCCTTGACCACAGTGTGGTGCATTTGTCTTCTCGTCCACGCCTCATAATTGGGGGCGGCTGTGCTGCAGAAGGCAGCGGGCGGGAAAACAGGGCGGTGATTGGAAAGGAGTTTCCGAGTTGTCCTACTTAAGGAGGCACAGTGCAGTACGTCGTACTTGAGTACACTCACCCGTGGGCCTCGACCCGGCCAATATCCAGGCAGCTAGCTGCCTCTCAATGGAAACAGGCACACGATGCACAGTACAGTGGGAACATAGAGACATATCTCACGTCTGAGCTGTGCTAACATTCGTCTAGAATAGTCTCTGTGCGGAACTTCGGGTTCTTGAAACTTAACAGGTAATTTGGTTGATTTCTGAGCCCTTGATGGCAGTATCTGTCACACTGAAGCGGGAGGACAAAAAGCAGAGTGTCCCCCGCCTATTCTCTCTTCTCCAACCGTACCATCTGCCCGCACCCAGCCACGGGCTGGCCACGGCACTGCTTCTTTTGAGTGGAGAGTCAGCTGAACCTGAACCGTTCTAACCGGTGGGAGGCGAGAGGGAGGCGCCCTGCGAAGCAAGGGGGCCCGGCCCCCTCTCACAGCATACTCCCAACCCAGACGAATATCCCCCACGGCCCCGAAGGGTTTTCCACATAATATTCCTTCAGACCTTTTCCTCATCAAACGGAAAGTCACTCTCAACCAACCATGGCCTCAGATCTTCTGAATGACCCAGAGGCCTCGCATGTCTGTAGACTCTGGCGCTGCTTCCTGTGCCTCCAACGTCTTCCATACGAGGCCTCCTCAGAGCGCCCACAATGGAGGAACGAGCTTGTCTCGCGTATGTTCGGCAACTCTTGTGACTTCTATCCTCTTACAGCCTCATTTCGCTAACGAGGTCAACTCAAAGTCTTTCCTTGCAGTGCGGCTGATGGCTCTGTCCGCGCGTTATTGGAAGCAACTGACGTTGACTCGATCTGGAGTGAGCCAGACAAGCTGCGATGGGCAACTGATACACTGGGATTCAAGCACCAAGTCCGCTTCTGCGAAAATGCATTAGACCGCGCCCTGTTCTGTGCCCAGAGCAACCCCGATAGGGTCATTTTCTATGCTCATAGGTGCTGCTGGAAGGCTGCAAACGTTCCTATTCTCAATGACCCGCTTGTCTTGCTTCGGTTCGCATTTCAGACGCGACCATTTGATAACTGGCCCATGTATTGTCAGTCGCACGAGTTCCAGGCCCCAGAAGGTTGCACAACAGAACCGCCACCGCCTTTATTTGACCAGGACACTAACGATTTGCTGCCCCTTGACGGTCGCCTCTTCAACGATGCCACCGAACTTGGAAGCCTTATCTCCAGGCTTGGGAAGATGCCCTTAGAAGTCCAGTTCGAAGTCATGAAGCGGCTCAGCCTTACTCTTTTCCTGTCTCTGTTGAGAACAAAAACTCTCGTCGCCCAACTCCTGCCCGAGATCCGCGAATCAACCATCATGAAGCCAGAAACTCGCACCATCGACGGCGATGGGAGCTTCAACAGTATTCATGTGCGCTACAGAAACATCATGGGGACGTCCTACCTAGCGGCGATTTGCTTCAAGAGAGAAAGTGGTGGAGACGCATCGTCAATCTCCGTCGCCGATCGTGACGTACGAGGCGTGCAGTTTTCTCTGGGAAGATTTGGGTTGAGAGGGATTAGTATACTCTATGAGAACGAGACTCGTTCACCATGGCTTGGTGAGACGTCTTCCTGCTGGATAGGCTTCGCTCGTGGTCGCGATCTTTCCCGGCTTCGAGTCCTCTCTGATGTATGTCGTTTGTTCTGCTGGTCCTAGTGGAACCAGAAAATGAGGGATGAGGGAGATTTTGTGCGATTTAAGTACTGATTCATTCCTTATCCTAGGCTCTACGCATTATTCGGCTTGATTTCTCGGACAATTTGGACATCTCACCAGAAAATATCCCGGCGATGTGGTGCGGACATTTCACCCCTTCTGAGACCCTGGTTAAACGTCTGTTCCCACCGCCACATCCAGGCCAACAGAAATGGGTCCGCCGGCTTGACTATTACCCGGGATGGAGACAGTGCCAGTATTTGGCACTCAACACAGCGTCTGGATATGCAACTGGTCTGACGGTGTACTTGGGCAGCTCTCTACTCGACTTGACTGGAATCATATCCCACGGCAATTCCAATCTTGTCCTTGGTAGCCCCGTGGGAACCCCAATTCACCTTCCCTTGAAAAAAGGGGAGTACTTGACATCCGCGTGGCTGCACGTGACCGGATTCTTGTCTGGAGGATTGGACTGCTTCTCTGTGAGTCGTTGTGTGTTCTTGTATCTGCTTCTTTCTGACTGTAAGTCATCGTAAGGTTACGACAAGTCATGGGAGGGTACGTCACTTCGGCAGCTACAGGTTCGTTCGACAACATCGTTGCAACCCCTATCCTCGACGCGATGAATCCCACTGCCGTTGGATACGCATAAGCGGTGACCGTCCAGCAAGGATCGATGGCATATTCACAGACGCGAACAATTATATAAGAACTTGTGCATTCAGCACGATCGGAGTTGCCCAACACACTCAGGTCTCTCAAGTTGAGGATCGTACAGACGTCCCCGGCCCAACATTTCTGGAGATACCAACAATCATGACAGCGCTACCGGAATTGCCATTCTTTCTCACCCCCCAATACTCTAGTTTCTTCCATTCCACAGCGCCTTTGGCCAATATTCGCGAAGTGCGGGTGCGCAGGCATAATGGGCGATGCCTAGGGATGCATCTGTCGTACGAAGATTCGACAGTTGAGGCTCTTGGCCAATGGGACCCGACAGACAGAGACTCAATCCTGAACATATACAACGCCGTCGAAGGGGCTCTAACCAGACTGATTTTCCATGCAAAACTAGTAGATGATTGCCTTCGAAAGCCGCAGATAGAGCTTATTTCTGTTGAGGTCACCGCCAACTCGTCGCACGCTCGGCTGCCAGGAGAAGCTACGAGTGACCATGCAAATAGCTGCGACTCTGAATTAGAAAGCACGGAGGAGTCAGATGCTCATTGTGGCAGCTGTGGGATGTCGAGATGCCGCAACAGCACGATTCGGCGCGAAGTTATGCTTAAAGCATTCCGTTGCTCCCAATCTGGCCAGGTAGGTAAATGCTTCCTTGAATCCTTACTTACAGCCTTACTCACGTAATTGTGCCGAGCAGCGTATTGCATGGTGGTCAGGAGAGCGGTATGAGACTGTCACTCTGGACGACAGCCTGCCTCAAGACAAAGTAAAGCCGGCATCGGAAGCTTTTGTCAATTTGCCTCGAGCTCCATTATCAGGCAGAGATTCTTCCAGCCCTCCTTTTGTGGTTGTGGATTGAGAAGTGGCTGATCCAGCAAAATGATTTCTTTTCATCCATTTAAGTGACCATAGAAACTCGAAAGCACCCAGCGAGGGAATTCATTGATAAGACAAGCCAGGCTTTAGGCTTGTCAAGCAATTTGTAGTCTCGTGTGTGCAATCTCAGGAAATTCGAGACGAAGGCAGCTAACCATACAGAAAATGCAAACCCAGGGAGCAACGCCGTGAAGGCTGAATGGATTCCAGATTTGAATTCTGTGGTCACGTGGATTTACGGTGAGGACAAGTTTCGCTTCTAGAATGTGTCCTGGGAGACTCAGAGTTGCGACTATTCATGTCAACAACACGGCAGCCGCGCGGAGACGGCTCTGCGATCCATGCTTTTGGCACATAGTGCTGTCAAGGCGTTCGAGCCCCCACCACACTGCCCTGGATGCTTGGTGCCTCGTGGCTCGTGGCTCGAGCCAACACTATGGAGTGACAGTCAGATGGTGCCGGTGAAGCGGCGTGCAATAGCTCCCGGAAAACCGCTCATTAGGCTGCCAAAAACTTGATGAGCGGAACTGGAAGCTCAAGTCGGCCGAGAGGACGAGGCAAACCGAGGATTGCCGAGTTTCTTCACATGCATTAGTCCCATAACAAAGCCATATTACCAAGAAGTATAAATACATCATAATAGACATCTGGAGCTCCTGTACCTTGTTTATCTTCTAAGTTCTTCTATAGAAGCTTTCCTGTAGAAGGGTTTCCTAAGGGAGGCTACTAGAGTTTATTCTGTAAGAGCCTATTCTATCAATAGGAGTCTATTCTACAGGAGATTATTCTGCAGGAAGTTCTTTGATAGGAAGTTATTCTACAAGAGTTTATTTTATAAGAGGTCATTCTATTAGAGGTTATTCTATAGGAGGTATATCTTAGAAAAGATGTGATACTGAGTACTACCTAGGCAGTCTGCTATAGATGCTTTGGAGGTGAAGGCGGACATCTGAGTAAAGCTTGTTTTAAATGACCCTCAACCTCATCTGCATCTTTATCGAAACCAGCGTCCTTTTAGCGTTTGATTGCTGACTCGACCACGTCGACTGTCCCCAGTTCAACATGTCGCACAGATCGAACAGAGCGGGTTCTACGCCATGAGAACGACAGGTGGTACTTTACGGACATCGTTTTAAGAAGCACCGAATGAACGACCCGATGCCAGTGCAAGCATATACTAACTACATCATTGATTCCCTGCACCGCGAAATACGCCATGCAATACCTGGACCTGAGTCTTGGCATCAGCGATACCTTTGGTGGCGTCAGGCTTTGTTTGCTCGTTTCTACTCCGTAAATAGCATGGTCTTCCGACCGTGCTCGTCGAAGTACCTCGTCACGTTGTCCCATCGTCTGGTCGAGGTATTGTGGGGCGCTCTTCGGGACTTGTTGCAATAGCCCTGAGCCATGCAATGATGGTCGGGGACCTCCCGAACGTGAAGGTTGGCAGAATCCCACTACAACGAATCCTTCTCATTTCCGTTCCTTCCGACTCAAGTTTTTGCCTGCTTAGATGACCCTTACTCTCCTGATCGTCAGCAAAAGTCACTGAACGGAACCTTGGCTGTGCTGGGGTCTTGATACTTGATAGCTGCCCGGTGATTGGTTGAGTCAGAGGATCAACCAAGTCTACCTAGTCTTAGCGCTGAGTAAGATCGAGGGTGCGAATAAGAGAATACCTAGGTCTGGGAGCACGAGGAGAGATTCTTGGAGAGGTGATCTAGAAGTGAGCGTTTCTCCTGCACCCTTCCCTCTCTTTTGAAGCAAACCCCCAAACATCACTCCCTGATTTCCATTGAATCTATACAGAAACCATGAGAATCCTAGTCATCGGCGCCACGGGAAACCAAGGCATCGGCGTGATTCGCCACTCGGTTGCCGCAGGACATACTGCGGTAGCTCTCGTCACCGATCCCGAAAAAGCCTCGGCGAAGCGCCTGCAGACAGAGTTCCAGGCCACGCTCGTGCAAGGCAACCTGGACGATGCCGAGTCGCTGCAGCGAGGCATGGAAGGCGCGGACGCTGTCTTCTTCATCTCGATGCCCGTAGGCCTGGAGGTAGAGCTCCGCCGCGCCGGCAACGTCGTCGACGCCGCCAGGGCCTCCGGGTCCGTGACCATGGTCATCTTCTCGGGCGCCGCCATGACCAACGTCCACGAGTCGCTCCCCGGGTGGGGCCCCGAGCACCCCATGTACGAGTACTGGGCGGCAAAGCACGGCGTCGAGGAGCTCGTGCGCGGGGCGGGGTTTGAGCGCTGGCTCGTCGTGCGCCCGGCGTACTTCCTGCAGAACTTCGTGCGCCCGGCCTCCCAGTACCTCTTCCCGCAGCTTAGGGGCGACCGCGTCGTCCGGCACGCGCTTAGGCCGGGCAGGACGCTTGATGTCGTCGACTGCTCCGATGTCGGGCGCGTGGTGGCTGCTGCTCTTTCGGACCCGGACGCTTACTCGGGGCGTCATGTCGACCTTGCGGTGGAGGCGTTGACGATGGATGAGCTTGCTCGAAAGATGCGGAAGGCTAGGGGCTTGCCGTACAGGGCGGAGTATGTCGACGCCGACGAACTTGCTGCCTCTCTTGGCGAGCGACTTGTGTCGGCCTGGCGACTGTTTAATGACTGCGATTATCGTATTGATGTTGCCAAAGCCAGCCGCGAATACGGGCTGACGACAACCGAGGAATTCTTCTCATCACAATAAACTAGTCCCAGCTATCTAGTCAGATAAACTATCGAAAATTCTATTCCAGAAAAAATGACTGTGGACGGTGTATTACTACAGTCATGAGATGCGTTTCAATATTCAATTAACGTGGCTGTAGATTTGCTGATTAATTATCATTTCCACAGATCCTGAAAGCGAAGGTTTAGGGTGTAGGAGCTCTATTTCTACTTGTCTGGGACTTTTGGCGACTACTTACTTAGACATTTAATTTTTTTTATGTGCATAACTCAGCGTCTCAGCAATATTAAGCCCTTCAAGTGTACTATTTCTCCTTAGATTCACAAGGGTTCGCGTCACTCACTAAACACACACTGCATACATTCTTTATGCTCAAAGGACTGTTTATTTGCTCGTGATCAAATAGACCTTGTAGATAAGTTGATAAGTTGATGATAGTGACTGGCCCCATTGTATTGCTGGGGGGGGGGGGGTTCCTACCCTATTTTCAATCTAGGCAACTGTTCTTAAAAATGAAAAAGGAAAGAAATAAAGGAAAACAACCCCACCTCCTGATTGCTCCTTCCCAGAAACATAATCTAATGACTTTCTAGTCAACTAGCACTTGAACAATTTTTTCATACCTTCACACCTTCACACCTTCACACCGTCACGCCTTCACGCCTTCACATCTTCACACCGTCACACCTTCACACCTTCATACCTTCACACTTCCGTTTGTGGATGGTTGAATAAGGCTTGCCATAGGTCGTTCCAGCGGGACTGCCTGCTGCAAGACCGCACTGGCAGCCTCGACAATAGGCCGCGCCTCCAGCTGTGCCTGGACATTCATGACACCCAGCGCCGCGTCGGAGCCGTCTGCCTCGGCGGCCACCACGCCCAGGGCAGCCCTCGCCATGGCATCGTTGTCCTGCAGCGTGACCGAGTTCACACCAGGCCTGATGCCAGCCGCCGTGACCCAGTGGACGCCCTCGGTGGGCACGCCGACGGCAAAGCGGCGGGGGTGAGGGCGGCCCCAGGCGTCGATGATGTGGTACGGGCTCTGGGTGACGTCGAGGCCGCCCGTGTCGTAGCCGTCGAGGGTGTGGCTGCGGCACTGGTTCGTCCGCAGGAGGTGCGAGAGGAGCCCGTCGGCGGTGCGGGCGAGGTTGGGCTCTGGCAGGCGGGCCTCGATGAGCGTGGTGACGCGCAGGCTCTCGCCTGGCACCAGCGGCGACCGCACCAGCCATCCGCCCTGGGCGTTGCGCACCTCTGGCCGCGGGCCGAGAACCTCGAGCACGCCCGCCTCCATCAGGGCCACCATCTGCTCGATCCGCTGTTGCGGAGGGCCGATGGACAGGAATGCGTTGAAGGGCGTGTACCAGCCGTCCAGGTGGTCGCGCCTCGACTCGCCCCCGAGCCCGGCGTGGTCGACTACCAGCCGCACCTCGTTGCGCAGGTCGCGCAGGAGGTCCAGTGAGGCCTTGAGAGGGCCGTTGACGTTGCCCAGCGCCGCCTCCTCTGCGTCCTCCCGCAGGTAGCTGATCAGCCAGTCTCGCCACTCGTCGGCAGAGGCGAAGGACCGCTTGCCCTGGGGGCGCGATATCCTGTCCCAGGACCACCGCTTGTCTGCGGGCACGCCGACCTCGTCCAGGATCTCCTTCTCTTGTGGGCTGCCGTACGGGGCGGCGAGGTAGCGCTCCTGGAATCCGGTGTTCTGCTTGCCCTCCCGCTTCAGCAGCAGTCCGTAATAGACCGTCTCCACCTCCTTGGCGACGAGCGGCCACACCTCGGCCAGGAAGTCAGGCGGGCTGCCGGCCTCAGCACGCTTTCTGAAGCCGGCGATCACGTCCTCGGTCAGCAGAAGTGGCCAGTGGCGGCCGTCCACGCCCTTTTCGTTGGCTCCACGGGACTGGTACGGGATCCCACGGCGGGAACCAGCAAACATGCGCGGCTCGCTGCCAGAAGGGTGATACCGCAGCCTGCCGGTGTCCTCATCACGGCTGAAGCGGCCCCCGCGGCCCATGGTCAGCAGGGCCATGTAGTCGAAGAAGTTGAGGCCCAGGCCGCGCAGGAACACGGGCTCCCCGGGCGCGATGGCCGACAGCTCGACGTCGGCCGGGTTGGACGGCTCGACGTAGCGCAGCCCCTGCCGCGCCGCGTGCGTCGCCAGCTGCAGCTCCTCGGGGCCCCTGAGCAGCGGCAGGTGGCCCAGCGCCAGCATCACCGCCGACAGGCCGTACAGCGCCCCGCCGCTGGAGAGCGTGAGCACCTGGCTGCCCCCGGGCCCGTCGTCGAGGCGCACCGCGCGCGCGGCGTGCACCTCGACCTCGATGCCCCCCGGCGCGTTGCGCACCGTCTCGTTGAACACCCACGCCAGGTACCGGCCGTACGAGGCCCGGGTCGGGTAGTCGTCGGGCCCCAGCTCGGGCATCCCGCCGGCTGTGATGGCCCACTCGTGCAGGCTCGGCCCGGGGGTGATCGGGCCGTCGACTGTCACGCTCTTGTCCGTGTACAGCGTGATCTGGGACGAGACCGTGTTCATCAGCAGCTGCTGCGACTGGTCGGTGCGCCAGACGCGCCCGGCGCCCGGGGGCGAGGGGTCGACGACGTGGACTGTCAGCCGTGAGCCTGGGGCGAGGAACTCCTTTGCCGAGGCGCAGAGGCGCTCCAGGGTGCTGGTCCCTCGGGGCCCTGCGCCCACGATGGCGACGTGGGCATCGGTCGTCCCTGAGGATGCCGAGCTAGCTGCTTGTGCCAGTGATGCGAAGGCACTGCTGCTGGTGGTGTAGTTCATGATGGATTTAAGGAGCGGGAAAGACTTGGGTGAGGTTTCTGTCTTGGGGGAAACTTTGATGCTCGAGTTGCTCCTGAAGTCTTGTCTGAACTGGGCTGCTTGAGGGGAGATGGTCAACTGATGAGGATGATTATCGTGAAGCAGACGGGCGTCGAGAGCTGCCTATTTATGTTCGAGCAGAACAGTGTGTCGTGCTCGACAGAGTCGACTGTCGTGCTAGAACCTGTATGCCTTGATTACTTGATTTGGACATCAGCTACCTTGGAAACATCTCGATACCATGCGGACACGTAAGATTCCATACGAAGCCGTCCTGCATGTGGTCGTGGCGCGTATTCGTTTCGCTTACTGCGGGATAATATGTGATGAAACATCGTGGCGAGCCTCATGCCCGCTTTGGGGCTATGGATTCGTTCTGCCGCGCATTACCGTAAGCATGATTGATACCATTCAAAGCCTTGTGGATGCGCGGCTGTCTCCATTCACACAGGGCTCCTGCAAGACTGGGGACTCAATTACCTAAGGTATACTACGCGGGTCTTTTTTTTTGCGTGCTCCATGATGCGCCCGTTTTCAGGCACCGAGTCAATAACCTTGATCGCATCCGGAAAAAAGCACTTACACCACTTATTCCCTAGTGTGCGAAGCCTCTTTCCAATGGCCTTGCAATAGACCCTGTGGATACTCTCTCCATTTCTCAGCATTCAAGCGAGCGAGCCGGTCGATCATTGATGTTCCCAAAGGGCCCACGATGCCCCGACTCTTCCGCGTTGAAACATTTTATCACAAAAAATCTGTCGGGATTTTCGCAACTACCCGCACCGAGAGCGACTTCGTAACCGTTCAGTTCATGCGAGGACGAAGACAATTCTCAAAAGGGGCCATGGGTGGATATACATCCGCCGACCCGGCTGGGTCCATTTTGCGGGCTTCGTGATGGCTTCAATCCTGCATCTGATCGAGATGTGGCCTTTGACTGGCCTCCTTCTTGTTTCGTTCGAGTCAAGCGTGCAGTTCCAGCCAGGCAGCCGCTGGAGAATCTTTTTCCTGGGACTACTCCTTCGAGCAATCTGAACCTGAATACCCAGGTGATCTTCCAAGGGCCCCTGCATATAATAGGTGAAATTCCCACTCAAAGACGTCGGACGACCTAGGGCGGGATCACGATTCGCCAACATCGTTGTCGTGGTAATCGGTCCTTTGACCTTGAGCTTGCGCGTAAGCCCTGGGCATGCGGGTATTTTGTGCTCAATGGTAGTGATTTCAGTGTCCTGGAAGAGATTCCCAATACGAAACAGTCCGCAATTCTACTTGGAGTGTACTGCCCGCACCATTGCAATTCCCCGACGCCGTTTAAATAAAAAGTAGACATCTGATAAATCCAATCTGGCATTGTAACACTGCTAAATGCATTACTAAGCTATGATTATCAAGAACAGTATATCTTCTCTTTGAAAATTTGCAGACGGCGGCTGGGAACGTCAGCAGCAGGCGTCCAGATGCTGTGGAAGAGTCTGAGTAGAGGGAGGCGATGGCTGTACGTGGTCTCGACTCCCTGTGTTGCACCTGACGACGACTAGGTATCTTCACTTGTACTTCATGCTCACGCCTCGTAGCGCCTTGGCAAGGAAGTTCCTTTGCGTCCGGCTGTGGGAACATCGTTGCTTGATCTGCCCTATTTAAAGCTTAAGTATCATTGCGAAAGTTTGAAATATGGGGCGGCCCGCGGGCCCGCTCCGCGGCAGATCACCCGTTTCGCCCTGCAAGAGGCTGACTTGTGCCCCTGACCTGGCCCTGGGTTACAGGCCGCATGGGTCCCATCGTGCACATCAACGTCCGACAATTTGTGCAGAATAGATGCTGACGTAGTTGTATGGATAAAAAGTAATCACGCATTACTTCTGTATTGAATTTCGACAACGACAACTTACTCCTAAAGTTTATCTATGTGTGAGTAAACTTGATTCTACAATATTCAAGATCTGGCGTGCGATTTGCACAGAGTGGCGTTGCATTACTACCCAGGTGCTCAAGCGGATCCCTTTGGGGTCCCCGGGGGCAAACACCACTACGCGGAGGAAGAGGAGACCAGCCGTGGGGGCATGTACTCACTGGTGTGCAGTATGCGATCCCAAAAGGTTGAACACATTACGCAACATGTGGAGATCTGTACGGATGAACGGAGGCATGTTCCAAAGCTCGCTGAGCAGACCGCATTTGCCGCACGACCCGCACGGGCCTGGCTGCTGTGAGGGGAGATCTGAGTTGAACATTACTAGATCTCAATATGCCCTCTCTCTCTCTGATCCTTGAACCCGGCCTGCGGAATGGGCTGTGCACATATAAGCAAACACAAGCCTCATACACCAGAATGACAGGAGGGGACACTATCACCCACCGGGCACTTCCTCGACTCGCACCTTGAGACCAGGGCCAGAGCCACTCTTCACTCGTAACATCATCCATCCACCCCAATTCGCACCTCCTCTTTTTCCCCCACAGATTGGCTTTATTATCATGTCGTCCACGGATCCCCAATTCGCCGAACTGCACAGCCGCCTCTTCGCAAAGGGGCTAGAGGTCCGCCGGGCTGTCCTCGGCCACGAGTACGTCGACAATGCCGTCAGGAACGCGACGCCGTTCACGCGGCCCGGACAGGAGCTCATCACCGAGTGGGCCTGGGGCACCATCTGGAAGAGGCCAGGCCTGGATCGCAAGCAGCGTAGCCTTTTGAGTAAGTGTGAATCCCCTCTCCCCCACCACCCGCCTGAACCAGCCACAGAGCATCACCACCCTGCCTTCTCACGCCATCCTTTTTACACACCGCTCGCCGTAGGCTGCCCGTAATTTACAAGGGGATGAGGGCAGCGGCGGGGACAATGACGAGCCCGGAATACAATGCACCCTCTTTTGTTTTAAAAAAAAAAAGAAATTGCGCGGCCAGTCTGCTGAGTGAGCCAGCTGTTGACGCATGCTAACCAGCGCCAGACCTGGGAATAATCATCGCCCAGAGGGCATGGCTCGAGCTAGCACTACACACCCGCGGCGCCATCAACAACGGCCTCACCGAGGTCGAGATCAGGGAGGTGGTGCTGCAGGCGACCGTCTACTGCGGCACGCCCGCCGGCGTGGAGGCCATGCAGGTCACGGAGAAGACGATCAATGAGATGGTGGCGAGCGGCGAGTACAAGAGGCCCGAGGCCTGAGCGTGGCTATTTCCTAGTAGTGACACACACACACATCGCGCGTGTCGGGTCTTCGGTATCGCAGTTTTAGACTTGTGTCCGTGATGGTCTTTGCAGGAGTGTATCTGAGTATTCTGGCCCTACTAGGTATTCTGGCCCCTGCCTCATTTGGGCCGACATGACCAGGGCCGGGTGGGTCAAGTGAATGCTCTGAGGTCGGGAGAAGCTCAGAATTGTGGGAATCGAGGGGCGCTCGACCTGTACGGCAGGCAGCTCACAAGTCATCTTGGTGGGAAGTATTAGAGCATTAGTATGTTCACACCGTACCTATGTAGGCAAGAGTTCTCGGCATTGTCACGGCTCAAATAAAGGACACATTGTCCTTTCTGCTGTTCAACAGGTTAAGCCTTTTTCCTCCCCCGGCGGTCGGGCGGGGAGCGTCTTGGTGCGTGTACATCCAGCGCAGATTTGCTCATTTATATCCCACATCAGGTTCACGTTCTATTCAACACTCGGCTTTGAAATGTCTCTCCTTGACGAAGGAGATTTCTATAGCACACCAAGTTATTCTTTCACCTTTATTCTATCTAGGATATACTCCAGGAATACATAGCTATGGCTTTTCCTTAGTGAATCTCTTTTAACCATGTCAATTTATGGATGTGAATCTAGCCATCATGGCATTGATGCCAAGGACGTCGCGATGTTGGACAATTCACATTCCTCACATGTTTCACTAGAATTCGGGTCTCCGATTTGAGTGCAGAGGTCGTCGATATTCTCGATCCCCAGCGAAGGGGAGCGAGGTGTAAAGATCACGGGTATTGCGGATAGCTGCGGGAGCCGAGTCATTTTAGTATGCACGTCGAACAAGTGTCGGTTGCTACCAAAACCTGTTCGCATCAACGGAACGGTCCACACGTGGGCCGCGGCAGCTTTTCGGATGAACGCGCCTATAAAAAATGTCCCCATTAATGCATGTTGTGCTTTCCGTGATCCTTCACAAATGTGACCTAGGTAGTTCGCCTACTTACCCGTACAACCCTTGCTCTCGTCTCAGCTCTCCACTCCCACCTTCTCATCTCATCTCGCAGTGCGGTAGGGTTCCCCAAAACCGGTCATGGCTGCAGAACTGTTGGCGCGCTACCCTTGGGTATCACGGCCCTTCATTGCCAGTGCTCCGATGCGCGTCATGTCCGGGCCAGCATTGGCTGTTGCCGTGTCTCGCGCGGGTGGCTTGGGGTTCATCGGACCTGCAGCGAGCGCCCAAGACGTGACTGTCAACCTCGAAGAGGCCTCCGCACTGGTGAATAAAGCGCACACTTCTTCATCACCGTCTGTGGCCAAAGTGTTTCCACCGGCAAACTCTTGCCTCCCAGTCGGCATCGGCTTCCAGCTCTGGACAGACGACCTCAACGCAGCTGCTGCCAACATCGAGAGGTTCAAACCCTGCGCAGCCTGGCTCTTTGCGCCCAAAGAGGGCCCGCAGGAGCTTGAGACATGGTCCCGCCGGATCCGTCGCGCAAGCCCCGAGACGCAGGTATGGGTCCAGATCGGGACGCTGAAGGAGGCGAGAGAGCTCCTGAACATCTCCGAGAGACCGGACGTGGTCGTCGTGCAGGGCGCAGAGGCGGGCGGCCACGGCCGGGCAACAGACGGGATGGGCCTCATGGCGCTGCTCCCGGAAGTTGCGGACGCGATGGCAGGCTCGCGGATCCCCCTGCTGGCGGCGGGGGGCATCGCAGACGGGCGTGGCGCCGCGGCGGCGCTTTGTCTGGGGGCCTCGGGTGCGGTGATGGGGACGCGGTTTCTGGCTTCTGGTGAGGCGCGTATTAGCAAGGGGTATCAGAATGAGATTGTGCGGGCTTCGGATGGTGCGGTGGCGACGACGCGCACGCTGCTCTATAACCACCTCAGGGGCACTTTTGGATGGCCTGCGGAGTACCAGCCGAGAACCATCATCAACAGATCATTTCTGGACCACCAGGCTGGTGTCTCCTTTGATGAGCTCAAAAAGCGTCATGACGAGGCTGCGAAGACGGGCGATGGTGGCTGGGGGCCAGAGGGAAGGCTTGCGACCTACGCGGGAGCATCGGTAGGATTGATACATGGCGTCAAGCCTGCAGGTGATATCGTCCGAGAGGTGCAATCAGATGCCTTTGAGAAAATCAGGTTGGCGAATGTCAAGGGCAGGCTTTGAACGTCTGGATTGCGTTTGTACTCGGCCTTTACCTGTTGGCCCAAGTTATATAGCGGTATACAAGTCAGGTGGCCAGGACTGCCGGGATAGTGCATCAAGTATTGATCTATAGCCTCTGTTGTCCCCCCTTTGGAACTCTATGTTACTTTTCCTAAATTTAGAGCCTATTACTGTGTTATCAAAGCGAACTACTCGAAGGTTTGTGGGCTGGCCTGAGGCCTCTACTTCTTCTGCAGCGGGAATGTTTCTTACTGCACCCTTCGTGTTGGAGTGTGATTCGACTTGAAAAAAACCTGCCTCACAATTACTCGGCCAGCCCGAGTTTTTAACTCACTATGATCTCATGTGCACCTTGATCTTAGAATAACTAAATACTATATCCTAGTAGCACATAAAGCTGTTACACATACATCCAAATTGCTACGGTGGATAGAATGATTGCAAAAATTGTAAAGATCTTTATCACAAGCTTTACCTCGGGTATCTCCTTCGCAGCCATAGGATCTATGTGATAAATCCATGAGGCCACAAGCCCACCCTGCGGGATAGGCCCATAGTACCTATACTAGGCATAAATCAAGCCACACTTTAAAAGAACTCTATATATAGAGCCATACAGTTTTTAGCTGGGCAAAGTATATTAAAGCTATAGGGGGCTCTATAATCACATTTTTAAATTTTTTGAAGTATAGTGGTGTTATGGAAATAATGTATGTGATAATTGGGAGTAAAGATTTGTGCTCATATTAGTCATATATGGTCAGACGTCAATGTCAACAGATTAAGCCCTGGCCACCAAGTGATACCGGGGAGAGACTTGTCCCTTCTAATTGTCTGACAAAATGAGAGGGGACAGCTCAAGTATCTACGTCTGTCTTCCATGAGAACCCACGAGCCGCCGAATCCTTCCAGACGGTTGGTTCTTGGCTGGTTACGGACTGAATGTACCCTGCTCCAAGCAAAGGCTAGTATTTGTAATGTGGGTAGCTGGTAACGATGTTCGGTATGACAAATTAAACGACAATCTGTTCGGAAATTGCGGCACACTGTCACGGTCATAAAAAGGTCCTAATTCTGTAAGTGGTTTCGCTTTTAATCCGAATACATACTCTTCTGAGCAGTCTAATTCTGTACTATCTCCAATTCATCGTCGCGAACCTCTCGTCTGAACTGGCTGCTGGGTACATTGATATTGACATGGCCACTATAGTGCTACTGATTGAGCACTGAGGTCGTTCTCTTACATGGATATGCAATCAAATCGCCATGGCTGGGTACGTGCCCTCTGATGCTAACCCCGCCCATTCATTCATTTACTTGTTACAGCGATGAGTCGGCCGAGCAATGCCCATGTCACAATGCTGGGGACTGATTCATGGTCAATAATTGCTGTTTCGCGAAGAGAGAGAGAGACTAAAATCTGCAACACGTAGGCGGAGCCGTGGCGTTTCTTGAGTGGGCTGTCGTACCTATGGGAAGGGGGACCGTGACAGCTCAATTATCACCGAAACCCTTCTCCTCTTGCAATTAAGTCGTCAGACATATCCTCGTGCACACCCTTGAGATAATTGTCAAACTTCCCAGACACCTTGATAACATGTCGGAGGTGTCCCCACGTCATTGGCTTCTTCTTGAACTGTGCCAACTGTCGAGCAGTGGTAATCGCGTTTCGGATCTGCCGTCCATTCATCTCGTATTCGGACAACTCCTCTATATAAGACTCGATAGTATCGTAATCGATGTTCTCCTCGCCGATAAGCTTCAGCCGGTCGAAGAAGTTCCGCCAGATCTTGGTACGCTCCGGTCTACCGAGGTTCTCGTAGCGCAGGGCTAGCTGGATGCGTGATTTGAATGCTTCGTCAAATATCCCGACTCGATTTGAGGTAAGAATCATAATACCTTCGTAATATTCAAGCACTCGCAGGAAAATGGAGACAAGAGCGTTTCTCTTAAGATCGCTTAGACTTCTCTGCTCTAAGAAGATATCGGCCTCATCGAGCAGGACGACACAATCCCAGACCTTGCCAAGGTACAGAACGGACTGGAGATACTTCTCTACATCCTCCGGCTTCGTCCCTATATCGCCGCAAGTGACCGAATATAGTGGCTTTTGAGCAATCTCGGCAACGCTTTCTGCGGTGAAAGTCTTTCCTGTCCCGGGTCCGCCGTGGAGGAGCATGATGAGACCATTGCCCTTTGTTCCGATCCAGTCTGACAGTGTCAATGAAAGTAAAACAGAAAAGAATGACAAGGCCATGCTGGTAGGTGTGTGGCAAAATTGCATGGTTGAAACATACCAGTGCTTTTACTGGCTGTGATCTTGTTGGTGATGAGAGCCTGTATGAGATCCTTGGTGTCCTCATCTACTACGAGGTGTTCGAATGCCTCCTTTCGCCACCGAAATTCTCGAACATGGTTCATGTCCAGGTCGCCTGGACCTCAATGAGCAGTGGTCCAATAAGATGGAGCTCAGAAACTTACTCCAAACCTTCAGGCGCATGTTATAGCCAACGATCCTTGAAGGAAGCAACATTATGTCTTCTCCTTGTGGACCGCCTTCGTCGTCCGAAAGATCAAAGTCTTCGTAATCCTTGGGGTCAACTCGCGGATACATTTTTTGAAATCGCGTGCGGGGTGTCCGAATGCAGCTTTCGATACACCGAGAAGTCTATTGATTCAGTCTTGCCTGGGCTCAAATCTACCTTCTTCTGGGAAACATCCTGTAATGCTTCGAATTCGAGTTTCCAATAAAAAAAGGGCAGAGGATTTCTATATTACTAATGATAACTTTGCTGCCGGAACTCCAACCATGGGGGTTGTCCCTGCTCTTGTTACCCAAGTTGCAGTATGAACAACTCTTGGGACAGGATTGTTTCACTTGAGCACTACATTAACTTTTGCAGTCGACTGTATTCACGAATGTACTGTTATCGGCAATGTATGGCATTTAATGTTGGGTCTTTGAGCGTTTACTGCTGTGTGAAGGGACCGCCTACTGCTCAGAAGAGTATGTATACGGATGAAAAGCGAAATCAACACTTAAATTTTGCGTGTTTTTGACTGTCGGGATTGAGATTGGATTTGCTGCTGCCAATTGTTCAACGCCAGAATATCTCTTGTGTGTGACGTTTCACTGCATGTCGCAGCCTCCGTTATAACCCAACACCTCTGTTGATCGGCAGAACTTGCCTCAGCACAGCCTCTTTGCTTGCAGTATTTAACATGTCGAATCCTTATTTCTTGCTGAGACATTGTACGGAGCAGCACGCACATCTGCAGGCTCAGTGCCTTAGGTGGGATCCATGCTACGTGTACAAACTCACGAGGATCAACTATGCCTTACATTTGGCGTACTGCTGTTATAATCTCGCTGTGTATCTTTTGGTACAATTTGAATTGGCTGGGAAGCCTCGTTAGGGCATATGGAACCACAAGATACTCGCAGAAGGTTTACAGCCTGAGGTAGTTGGCTAAGATTCAGCTGACGCGATGCTTGAGCAAACTCTCCCTGCAACGTAATTTGCTGACCAGTGGATGTTTCGGATATCTGTGAGATGTATGTTTTTGAATGGCCCTGGTTAGTGTGTGGAAACGTTTCCTTTGCCCCACACGGACATTTTTCCATTGGTCATTTTACTTCCAAGAAGCCCTTTTCACAGTAGAATAATATAGCATTTGCGCGTGTGTAACGCCGCCAGATTTGGATGGCGATTGTGGTTGAGAATTCGAGGCATGTCACACAATAAGAAAAGCAGGTCATTCAAAAAGGACTCGCCCCTTCTGGAATAGACGTTGTCCAAATATCTGTTTCGGGAAACCTCCTTTCTTGCACACTCATTTATCTTCACTCGCAATGAGCCCCAACGTGTCTTGCGAGACCGCGGTCTGGGTTATTTTATTTGCCAACGAGCATAATGCACCGGCGCTCCATGTCCTCGCTAGTTCCCAATGGGTGTGTTCTTCCAATTTTCGGGGAACCATGGATATCCTACAGAGCTGCACCTTGACGCTCGTGGCCTGTGTCTACACCGCGCTGCACCTCAATATACCGGACGGAAGAAGTTGGTCTAGTCAAACTAGCGGAGAAAGTAATAGCAGTCTTCACCACGGTGTTGGCACCTGAGATCTCGCTCGTGTCAGCAGCTGGGCAGCTTTTTCTGGCTTGGCAGTTCAAAACTGCGATGATTGACCTGCAAATGCAGTCTGAGAACGAAGAGGTTAAAAACGTGCAAAGGTGCGCATAATGAAATCTGGGTCCAATTTGCCGCGGTATTTCGTCTTCACTATCCTTCAAGGCTTACCTAGCGATGAGCAGTGCAACATCACCCTGACCTACGCCTTCTTTGTCGCAATGGGTGGCACTCGTGTTCCCAAATCGAAATTGACCCGAATGCTATCTGTCGATGGTGCCGAGCCACCATCACTCTCGGATCCAACACGAGGTGCCACAACAATTTTAACCACCCTTGGTGTGCAGAAGCTTGCAGAACGGGGTTCATGGTTCTTGGTCACTGAAAGCACAATCACGGACAAGAGCAAGGCAAATACATTCCAGAAGGCTCTGGTATTCTGTCAAGTCTCTTGGATGTTTCTAAAGTGCATTTCTAGAAAGGCCTCTGGCCTACCTATCACGATTCTGGAAATCCACACACTGGTACATGTTTCCTGCGCATGCTTGATGTATGCTTTCTGGTTGAAGGTATGTCTACTTTCTCTGCGTCCCAGGCTTAAGTCACCGGACACTTAAAAGACTTACAGAAGCCACTGGACGTTATTGAACCTGAAGTGAGGTTCGAGGAAAGCTGGTTGAACATTCTTGCGGTACTAGTCCAAGCAACATTCTATAAGATGCCCATCGAAAACGAGAACTTGGAGCATGACAGACCCACGCCCAACTTGGGCGACGACCTTGTCCTCGCAGAAAACAGGTGGGCAAGAGTGATGGACGAGTTGGGGGCCCAAAGCTCAAAATACAACATGCCACGCAGCCTTTTGCAAGCACACCATGGCGGTGTTATCCTCCAAAGTCAAGACATACTCCCCTTAGGGAGCAGGGATTCCCCCTGGCCTGAATCATACGAAGGTGTTAGTGGTAAGTCTGGAGTACCTTCAAAGTTGCGTATAACTCAGGTAACATGAACTCCTTCTATTTGCTCACCATTATTCTATCTGCGGCGTACGCTGGCATACACATGACCGTCTGGAACGCGACCTTCCCAACAAGCTTTGAGTTACAAGCCTGGAGAGCTTGCTGTTTATTCTTGGCATTTGCACCAGTTACCGCTTATTTTCTGAGCCTTGTCGGAGCTTGTTTTTGCGGGGCCCATCCAGCAGGGCAGTCTGAAGTCAGTTGTGCGTCTGTGAATACCGATGTCATTTCCATCTTCCTAATACTTTTTCACTGCTATGCAAAGCTATTTATCGTGGTGGAGTCATTTATCAGCCTCAGACTTGTCCCGATCGGTGTATACTGGACGCCAATGTGGCTGCAGATGATTCCCCATGCCTGAAGCGACAGGACGAAGCAATGACATGAAATTGACATTGGCAGTCGCAGAAAGACTGGTGTTTACTTGGGGCAGTTAGCAAGTGCCCAGTGGATGCTACTTGGACAGGATGGTGTTGCACTAATCGAACGCTTCTAAGGTGCTTTCGTATTTGAAAGAACGCCATGTCTCTGTCCTTTGTGGACGATATCTCTGGACTGTTGCTCATCTGCCAAGCTTGAAACGCGTCCAAGCATATTTGCCTGATAAGTCCGTCTGTCTATGCCTGCCTTCCCGCTGGTGTATCGCTGGCACACTCATCGATGCTAGAGAGCCCCCCTGCAGCTTGCAAATACAGCGGAACGAGAAATTGCAGTATTTACTGGGTGTCGCAGATTTAATACATGTTGAATAACACCAACAGTGCAGCCCGGTAAGTCTTGCTTTTCCCAGGAGAGGAAGGCTGGCCGGACCGCATAATCTCGACATGTAGCCTCGGGTGTCTACCGTTGCCACCTCTATTCGCCTCATATCTGACTAGAGTGCAGAACTGGGTGATGTGAGAACCGTCATTAAATTGGTGATGATTGATCTCAGAACAGGCCATCTATTCTGGAGAATTGTAAATCAATGTTTGTGTTCCTCTGGAGCAAGTCGACCAGCCAGTCTCGACGGACCCGAACCCCTTGGCCCCGCAGCGTTGGACCCCACCCTACCTAGTCACACAATCGACTGGAATCAATCTGTCCCGACTCCCAAGTTCCAGGTCCCTGCCGCCTACAAGGTAGTCTAGGTACCCCACTGGCAGAGGCCAGCGGGGCAGTGACTTTTCACCTCTGGCGGGCTGGATGATCCCAGCTTTGGAGCAGCAGCTGCCGACCGGGAAAGCTCATCCTATCCATCGTTGTTTTCTCTCGTCGGCTGCAACTCTGCGTCGTCAGATGGCCCTCGCTTCAGCCTCACCGTGTACAGTGCTACAGCGCTGAGTCCCCCTTGTCCGTGTCTGTTGTCTGCTGTCTGCTCCCCGTCAGCTCTTCCTCCTCCTTGCCCACCCTTCCATTTTCTCGCTGGACAGTCGAGGATCCTTGGACAGGGCAGAGCAGAGAGACTAGAACAGCCTGTGTTCTTGCTTGCTTCGTGGTCACGGCCCAGACGATTCAGACCCCGCGACTCAAGTCAAGTCAGGCCAGGACAGCCATCAAATCAATCAAAGTCACAATCTCAACCGAGTACTAGACTAAATACCAACCAAACTCGCACACTTGACCTGGCCACGCCCACGCCCACGCCACGCCCTCACCCGCGCCCGCCCTCTCCAACTCGGGCTAGCTTCACCCAAACAGCGTCAACCGACCTGCCTACTGCACTCAACCGCTGGTCTTTTTTGCAACCCTACCGCTTCCTCCGCACGACCTCGATCGTCTGAGTGTCTGTCGGGGCGACAACTACCTGCTTTTCAGCGACCGTCCAGCTGTCCAACAGTAGCTCTACCTGCCTGTCTGGTTGGCGAATCCCCCTGCTTGGTGGGCCGGTGCATCACAAATCGACGAACATCCTCTGACAAAGTCCACCCCGAGATCCCGTTGCTCGAGTAACGAACCCTCCCACCACCACCCCAAAGGTCGCCGAGGCCGAGCCAAGCCACCAAAGAGCCGCCGCGCACCGACTTCGACAACGAACTCCCTGGTGCAAACCACCGACTGGCCTGGCAAACCACTGCCTCACGTATATTCGGCCACCTCCTTCGAGACTCCACTCCGATCTTCCCTTACCGAGAGCAAACAACCGACCCCGCCGCCAAAATGCCCTGCTTCAAGGGCATTGCGGTGAGCATCCATGCGAACGGGACCCCGCTCCCAGAGCACGGCATGCAGAAGCAGTCCAGGTTCTCAAGGATCAACACCTTCATACCCGTGCCCAGCCCCACCCTGAGTGAGGACTCTGGCAAGACCGAATCCGCAAAGTTTGCCATCTCAATCACCCTGCTGACGCCGGGCCTGCCCATCCCATACTCGACCCCCCGCCCGACCGCCGACAATCCTGAGCCTACGCCGCAGTATGCCGCCAGGGATATGGCCTCCAGCAGGGCCGGTAACGGCGTCAACCCCTATATACCCATGACCAACAGCGAGAACGAGACCGTGGCCGCCTACATCTACTTTGACGGCCGGGCAAAGGAAGAGGTGGCGACACTCCTCAGGCCAGGCGAAGAGACCTGGGTTAACAGCAGATGGGTTCAGGTACCCGATGCCGAAGGCGGAGGGCTGGCCGAGAGGGAATTCTTGTTCCGCGAGGTCGGCCTGGAACGCTGGCTGAACGGCCTGGACCTGCAAGGTCACGATGCCGAGGAGCGATTGGAGAAGCGCCGCCAGAAGTTCGAGCGCCGGCGCAGGAAGCAGAGGGGGGAAGGTATGGGTGCTCTGCTGGGCGACTCGTCAAATGGACCGCGAGATACCTTCCGCTACGGTAACGACGAGGGAAGCCCTGTCGAGGCTGTTTTTGACGAGGACTCCCTGTCTGATTCGGACGACGAGTTCCCCGAGGCCGCGGGACAGATCAAGGTCGCCATGTTCCGCGTCATAGCGTCTGGCGAGATTAAGAAGGGCGAATACTCCCCGCAGTTCGGTGCACACGACGATGACGACGAGGTCAACGGTGGGAACTCCAACGGGGTGGATGCCGATGTCGAACACACCACGAGTTTCGCGAAACCCAAGACTCTGGATCCCAAGACGATCAGCACACAGACCGTGACCGGCATCGACGGGCCAGAGAAGCCCTATGCCACCTTTACTTTCTACTACCGCGGCGAGCGTAAGTGCACCTTTCCCTGGCACCGCCTGAGCACCAGCTAACCCTCACGCACACAGGTCAACTGCAGAAGATGGGAGTCCTGCCCTCGGCCAAGTCACAAGCGACCACCCCCGCAGCAGCAAAGCGACGGTCCGGCCAGCTCGACTTCTCCAATCTCGGCCCTCTCAAGACTACCGGAACGGTTGGCTTCTCCGCCTTCAGAGACCAAACAGCAGAGTCGTCCAAGAGGAGAAAGGGCCGCAAGAAGTCGAATGGCAGCCTAGGCGCCATGGACGAGGACTCGGAAGAAGACGAGGACGAGCCTGAGATTCTGGGCAAGATGGAGGACATTGACGATAAGGAAATCAAGCCGAGTACTGCGCCGGAAGATGTCAAGTTTACGGGTGAACTAGCGGAGGGCGTTGATCGTATTAAGGTATGCTCGTCTGTGACAACCCACCCTTGGGAACATACAGTACTAACAGCCTCCGCAGCTCAAGCGCCAACGATCAGCCGAACCAGAGGGCACCGCATCACCTGACGTGAAATCCCCCAACCTGAGCGCAGCAGCCTCCCCTCCCAACATGATATTCGGTGGCGATGGCTTGCGTGCCTCTGGCCTCGCGCCGCCCTCGTTCTTCCCACAGAACCTTTTGGACGAATCCGCGACTGCCGGCAGTCCGCTCAAGAAGCAACGCGCCGGCACCCTGGATGACGGGTCTGGGCAGCCATCCCAGCCCGCTTTGGGGGTCTCGCAGCCGAAGGCCTCTACATCTGCGCCTGCTGTGGCTGCGGCTCCTGTTGCACGGAGCGCACACGACGATGAGGAGGAGCTATAGATCATCAAATGGCTGCCGCTCTAGCGCTACATCTGCAGATATAGGTCAGGTCTTGGGACATGTTCCCGACAGTGGAACCCAGCGAACCATTCTTCCTCACATGAGCCCTCGGTTCTTTGGAATATCCTTCACAGACCGGAACACTAGCACAGTTTGCTGATGACCGGATGGGGGCCTCGAACATTCCGCAACCAATCTACCCGCTCCTCGACATCGTCTGGAAATGAGGAGAGAAGTCCTGACACTCCACGAGCCAAAACGTTTCTTATGTCTCTTTCTGGGAGCAGCAGTTTCCCAACTGGAGGACAATTGGAGTCGTCAAATGTAAATACCCCAATATACCAAAATCAAAAACGGCCGAAAGAATCCACACCCTGTCCAGGTGTGGATCTGGTCACGCTTCCCAAGGACAGACAGACACAACAGATTATGCATACGAATCACGGGCGTGTCGTCGACTACTTGTGCTCGCCTCGGACACAGGTGGGAAACTCCTTATCACCCTGGTCGGGCATGAATGGGGTATTTAGATACTGGGGCGCGATGGAAAACCGAATGGACATGGCTGCCACTGGGGCAGCTTCTGACTGATATCAGGAAGGGGGGAACAGGATCAGAAGGGTGGGGGGGGCACATGGATTGGAGAATTCTTCTGGAGGCAGGGGCCGGGGGATTAATCTGGTTGGTGGCCTGTATGTTGTGTCGGCGCCGGAGGAAGGATTCTGGATGCGTGCTGCCACATATCATCAAGGTGCACGCGGCCTAACAGCGAGGCAGCCAGCTAGCGAGCCGGGCCAGCTTTTTTAAGTTGAGCAGCCGAGGACCTATTCGTGGGCGAAGAGAGGGAACAAGGGCGTACCTCGCGAGCCCCCCAGAAGCGAATGTTAGATATTTCTTTTCTTTTCTTCTCGACCGACCCAACCTTTTGAACGGTTGAGGTGAGGTGAGGTCTGCTCCGCCGTGTCATGTCGGTTTCTTATAGAGGCTGTTGTTGGTGCGGGATGGTTGAATGTATGGCATGGTATGGCATGAGCGGACTGGCTGTTTCGCCTTGGAACTCATTACGTTCACCCTGTGTGTGTGTGTGTGTGTGTGTGTGTGTCTGTGCGTGTGTGAACTCGCCCCGGCTGACATGAACACGGGCATGCCTCTTCCTGCGTTTTCTCTCAAATAATCGCTGAACATTTATAATTCTGGAAAGACACCACATGCGATTGGATCATAATTCTCTTAAGCAGTCTTGTTGGGTAGGGAAACTCAGGTACTAACTGCCCCCCTCGCCGGTCCACCCTCTGTCCTCAGGGTTCGGGCTTGATTCTGCCTCTGACCCCACTTAGGTAAGCAGAAGTGGTCCCGCTCTCCAATATCTAGATTGCTGCTGCAAATTTTCGAATGCAGCTTCTTTCCTTCCTCCACCACCCACACAGGCGATTCTCGAGGGCTTCGGAAGAAATCCTCGAGAATTCTTGACGCCATGCATCGCACAATCTAGGCTGTGTCAAGGTAAGCTTACTCTCAAAATTTTCTTCTCCCTCTCACTCGCAAAATGATGAACAAACTTTCCATTAAGAACGGCCAACTGAAAGTCAAACCCATGTTGATCCAACTTATCAAGCTCAACAGTCTGAATTTTTGCACACAAACGTGTTTCCTCGTTTTCTGAAAGCTCCAATGTCTTTCTACTTTGATTGCTAACTTGGGAAACGAACACAGTGACACAGATACTACTGTCTATCCACCGCCCTACTCTTGGCCTCCGCTCTACTCGATCCTCTCGAACCAAATGAGGCCCTCTACGGTGTCCTGCGATGGTTCTACACTGATGAAGGTTATGCCCAGCGCGTCGGCCTTCCCATCCGGACCGACGCGGAACTGCGCCGGCGCGTATTCCATGTTGGCGACGCCGTCCGGAGCGTTTAGTGTGAACGAGTATAACATCCAATACTCGCCTGAGACGTGGACGAATTCGTTGTAGGTGGGCCAGGTCGCATCAGGCCTCTTGGCCGTGAGGGCGGCCTTGGCCCGCTTTGTCTTGCCCGGCTCGGCCAGCTCCAGTGTGAAGTTGAGGTAGCCTGGGTGGAAGTACGTCCCCGTGTAGGCCTCGAGGGGCAGGGACGGCGGAATGCTGTGTTCTGGTCTGTCTGGGTAGTACTTGTCGATTGCCTTGTCGGCCTTTCCCATCCACCGGTTGTTTTCCTCCGCGAACCTAGCCACATATAATCTGTCAGAACTCATTCGATCAAACATTGTGTTGTTGTTGCCCTGTGGCGTGCATCATTTCGTGAGTGGACGCTCTCACCTTTCAGCCCAGTTGTATCTCTCAGACTTGGGAACGCCCAGCCTCTCGTCGACCAGCTCCCAGATCAGGAGCAGCTCGACGTTGTTCGATGAGCCCGCCGTGTTCCCCAGCGCAACGGCGCCAAAGTCCAGGTCCGGGAAGAAGAACACCTCTGCCCCGTAGGCGTGCATGCCGCCCGCGTGCGTCCAGAACCGGTGGCCCCTGTAGCTCGACGTGTCCCACCCCAGCGCGTACATCACAGGGCCGTCAAAGGGCTCCCCGGCCCCAGGCAGCTGGTCCGCGGGGCCGACGATGGCGCGCGGCGTCTTGACGGCCTGGTGGGCGCTCTTAGGCAGGGGCTCTTCCTCGCGCAACAGCATCCGAATCCACTTCACATAGTCGTCCACGCACGAGATGACGGACCCCGCGCCGCCGACCTCGTCGACGGGCATGTACGGCACGCTCGCCAACTCCCCCCTCTCCCTGTCCCACGCGTACCCGCCCGCAAGGTGCTCAGGCGCGGCCAGCGCGTCGGGCAGCGAGAAGTACGTCGACCGCATCCCCAGGGGCGTCCAGACCCACTCGCGCAGCACGTCGCCCAGCCACCGCCCTCCCGTAAGCGTCTGGACCACGTGCGTCGCGGCGACGAACATGTGGTTGCAGTACTGCCACCTCGTCCGCGGGGCGGCGTTGAGCGGGAGGTAGCGGAGGAGGCGCACGCCGTCGCGGACGGTGGCGTTGCGCCCCCCGCCGTCATCACCCGTGGGCACGCGGCGCGTCGACGCCTTGTCGTGCCGCGGCAGGCCTGTCCGGTGGCTCAGGGCGTCCTCGAGCGTGACGTGGGTCGTGGCCCAGGCGTCGTGCAGCACAAAGTCCTCTGGGATCAGGTCGTGGATCCTCGTGTCCCAGGCTAGGTCTTGCCCGTGCGCCGCGGGGGCTGTGTAGTTGCCCGAGTCGATCATCATGCCCAGCGCGGCGGCTGTGAAGGCCTTGGTCGTGCTGGCGCAGTAGAAGAGGGTCTTGGGCGTCACTGGGGTGGAGGGGTAGGTTGCTATGCCGAAGCCCTGGTGGTGGTTTTGTTAGTATGTACTCGCTTTCTCTGCTTGTGGATGAAACCTTGGGATGATGCCATGCCACTCAGCAAGAATGGCCACGAAACCTACCTCAGTCCAGATGTTGTCCCCGTCGACAACACCCACTGCCACGCCGGGCACATGCCACTCCTCCAGCAGCTTGCCAACATGTTTCTCATACTCCTTGGTGAACGGGCTGCCTCGTACGCCCTCACCCTCACCCGAGATGGGCTTCTGAGACTCACCCCGCGCCGCCGTGGCGCAGAGCGCTGAGAGTGCAATGGTTGACGGACGCATTTTCACACTTTGCTACGATCTCAAGCCAATTGACTTTAATCATGGAGATAGGCCGGCCAGGAGGAGAAACGGGATGATAGATGAGGTTTTTCTACAATTCCTTGGCGAGGGGCAAGTATGCCCGTCTGACATGCTTCCGTCGAGTGAAGTGACGTCGCTTAGCAGCAGCTTGACGGACTCCAACTCCGCCGGCGACAACCCGCAGGCCGTCTCACCTTCTTCGGGTGCAGCTTCGTCGAACAGCGACCAACTCATTATTTAAATCCTGTCTAATCATATACATAAGGTTCTCCTAGTCAGGATAAAGATCTATATAGAGACTGCTTGTATCTACTTCATGGATTCTTCCCTGCTTCTAGGTGTCAGGACTGGCTGACAAGCGACAGCGCAAGCGACAACTTGATCCCATTCACCAATCATGGCCCGGCAAGTAGTATACATATCGGATTGTACTTCTTGAAAAATGTTGAATCATCTGAATTGTTAGTGACTGTGATTCTGGTTTGGAGCATGAAACCAAGAAGCCACGGTTACAGGTGGTGCTCGGATACGGATAGATGATTACACAGCCTCATATCTACATGTGTACATAGCTTCACGCATGCAGTGTTGTAATGCATTGCCGTCACTCAAGCTTTCATAGTTGCATTTGAAATCTGGCGACAGTGCTGTTGTTTTGGGGCCCATGGACTGCCAATATGAGGCAGGGAATGCCTGCGACATCCTAATTTACCATGTTTGACTTCAAGTTCCGGTTTACAATGAATGAATCGGTTCGGTATATTCCTTCAATGAGGGGGGATCAACACCTCTGGGCTAACTTGTGTCACAGGGCGCATCTCGAGAGTCTGCAGCCTGTGATGCTTCTGCTGGTTGCTGACACATCGCTGCAAGAATACCTGTGGTCATACTAAAGCTCACAGGCTGAAGAAGGCCCACACATCCTCCTGATTTCCTGCATACGTGTACAGTATTGGTCTAAATTTGTTGGGTAGAGAAAATTGGCTGTGTTAATGATTGGCCAACAGCTTTCGAGACCTGTGAGAATTCTGGAGAAACCAAGCTATACCATGTAAACTTCTCTCAGTATTTACTCGGAGTGAGATTTAGCTGAGCAAAAAGACCAAATGATCTGCAGGGAAGGATTCCAGACCCTGTAGGATGTAAGCGAGGAGGTCTCCATCAGACGATCTTTAAACATGGCAGTGCTTCTTGGAACTAATATGTGGGTCCTCAAAGCCTAAATTGCTGCTGCCTGTCCAACTCCTAATCCACCCCTTCAAAATCGTAGACTCTGAACATGTTCCTGACAGTATCCAGCACTTATCCGCATCCAGTCTAGGAATGATGGGAGTGCCCATGTAAATCTATCTGCGTAAACCGGTTGTACCCCCTCCTTAGCTCTATTATCACAACAGTACTTTGCGTGACCAAGCCCAACAACTATCATGGGTCAGATGCCTGTGAGCCTACTAGTACCTCATACTGAGCTTTGAACCTAGCATCTAATACCAGTGGAACAGGATGACTCACCCTCTCCAGGCGTGCCACTAATGTCAGGGTCTTCTGATGCCGAGACGGGTCGAGAACCGATTACTAGTCATGAACGGCCGAGTCTTACATCGACAGAGGCCAGTCGTTCGAGGTCGAACAAAGAACAGTATGGCTCGAGGCCGACCGGAGTTCCTCAACTTCAAGTTGGAGGTTGGTGGTGGTGGGAGCTCATCGCGATGATACTGAGCCTAATCAGCGCTGCCCTCTTGATACCCGTGCTGGTGAGAGTCGACGGCCTGGCGGTGGAGGACTGGCCGTACGCCATCTTGCCCAACACTCTCCTATCGATCCTGACCAACGTCACCAAGACCGCCATGATGGTCCCCATCGCCGCGTGCCTGAGCCAGATGAAATGGGATCACTTCCACTACCGCGCAAATCCGCTTGACCATCTCCAATTATACGACGACGCCAGCCGTGGTCCTTGGGGATCGCTCATACTCCTTGTCACGGGACGCGCCAAAGTCCTCAGCGCATGGGCTTTTGCCATTGTCACTTTGGTGGCCCTCGGCATTGATCCAAGTACGCAGCAGACGATCGAGACTCGGACTAAGCACGCAGAAATGAAGAACGTCACGGCACTCGTTGGACTTGCACAGAATTATTCCTCGAAAGCCTTCATTTCTAGTTCATTCCAGAGCTTTAATGGTGCGTGCAAAACTAATCATCGTATTTGGTACTCGAAATTCATACTGAACCGGGTTAGGAGCTCCACGCGAGCCCAATTTACATACTTTGGGACTCCAAACATCAATATTGAATGGCGCTGCGGGGTCCCCTCCAGTTGTCGAATTCCACTGTCCGGAGCCCGCAGTCGAATGTTCATGGGACGACTTCGATACTCTGGCCGTATGTGGCACTTTTCGAAACCTGACTGGCGACACTGAAGCGTACAACAAAACTTGTGTGACTACGAAGTCACCCGGCTATCCATCCGACATCGACTGCACATACGAGTTTCCGGACAGTCTTCCTCTCAACATGTCGTTCGATGGAGGCGGGATCGGGGCTACATCAGTTTTCAACTCCACGGCAAACGCATACGGCACTACGTTATTCGCGGTCAATACCACAGACTCCACCAACTTCACAGCCGAGGTCTACTCGATGTCCTGGAACTGGTGCAAGAAGACCTTCCACAACCTCACCGCCTCACCATCCGGCCTCCGCCGCGCAAACGTCACCACCAAGGACCTCGTCCTGTTCGCAGAGAACTCCCTCTACGCGGGCCTCAACCCGTCATACTCCTATTACAAAGAGCCAGAGTCCCCAAGCCCCGAATTCAACATCTCAATCTCCGTCGACAGGGGCCTCTTCCCCTACGTAACGACCCTCTTCACCCGCGAGCTCCGCTCCGCGACCCGGCAGCAGATGGTGGAGGACTCCCTCAACCTGGCCGAGTACATGTACCTCACCGACCTGGCCAACCTGACGGCCAACATCGCCGACACCCTGACGGCGCAGCTGAGGAGCACGGGCAGGGACAACGCGATGGCCGGGGCCGCGGAGGGGAGGGCCACCTACCGCGTGACTTACTACCACGTGCGCTGGCCGTGGATCCTCGTCGTCGCCGCCGAGGTCGTCGCGGCGGCTGTGCTGCTTGGCGTGTCTATCTTCCTGACGCGCAGGCAGCCGCTTCTCAAGGCGTCGTCCATGGCGTTGTTGGCGTTTGGGCTGCAGGGGTGGACGGATGAGGATGTGCAGGGGCTCGGGGCGCCGAGGGACCTGGATGAGTGCTCTAAGGGGATGTGGGCGCGGTTTGGGCGGGATGAGGAGGGTTATTTGAAGTTCTTGAGGTCTGACGACATCAGGAAATGAGACTGTTGGGGATGCTGATACTATCGTTGAGTTGACATTTGCGAAAGGGCATATATGTTTGGGAGTTTTAAGGTTGAAACGGACACGGTCAACACCTGTATCTAGCGTCACACTTACATGGTATGTTGACTTTCCTACATGGTTATGGTTCCATATTGAGCAGCAAAGTAGGCTTGTCTTAGAAGCAAACATGGAGTCGGCAGCGAGAAAAGATCCGTTGCCGCTAGGCCTCAATGTGTTGGGCTAAGAAACACCAAAATCATACTGTTGGACATCCATGAAATGGTGATGGAATAATTCCACCTGGGTGGACACGGTGAGATGCCCGCTGGTATAAACATACTACCGTTCTATTTCTATTTGTACGCGAGGCAACAGCTCTTATGGGTCTTTGTCTCCCTTTAAAGTCGGAATGCGCATGAACCTCAGAACCATGTCAAAGAAGCTCTTGCTGATGCACTTTTGACTTGCCGACATCACTTTCTGGCTCTTTGCTCACTCTGCTTGACGCTTCGCACCGAAGTGGCCGTACCGCTTGCCGAAATTCTGAAACTTTCGATCCATTTCCCACCGAACAAAGATCAAGATGAGCAGTGCAAGCCAACCCATGACCCAATCAGCTACTGCGTGGAAAAAGCCGCCTCTCTTGCTGGCTCCGAACATGGTTGACAGAACCAACCTCGTCAGGATATCACTTGTGACCAGCTCGTGCCCACTCTCAAGCCCCTGGATGCTTTTCCTAGCCACGATTTCGGCAACCTGTCCGCTCTCGGTCTCCTCAAGCATCTTGCTCACATCTGGTTTGACAGAGTTCCCAGATTCGTAAGCCTCGCCAAGAATGGTGGCAGGGAAGACCGTATGAACCTTAACGTGAGGCCACGACGGATTCGCTGCCCCATAGAGGTGTAGTTCCTGTCGAATGAGTGATACAATGAGCTGCCTGTTGCAGTGATCCCTTTTGCCAATCAGGTGGGAAACTGCATCAATGTGACGGATGGTCTTGTTGACGGCGGGATATCTGTGTTTTGATGCTCTAGTAGTTGGTCGGAATGACCCCCGAATACAGGACATGCCAGTCCTAGCACCTATGTATTCGAATTCTTTGCTTGCCGCTTCTATGTTTTGGCAGCTCATGGGCCTGTTTTTGAATGTTCGGGTGGGAAGGAAGTGAAGTCGGGAATGTACGCAAAATCTCACCAACTTCGATATATGAACTTCGATATATGAACGTTTATTGCAAGTACAGTATTGGCTGGGACCTCGGGAGCAAGTACCAGTTCTGCCTTTAAACCGGGCGGCATTCATTTATTGGGAAGAAATACTTCATGTCGTTCTAGCGACGGCTTTTTATCGACTTATTTCATCAGCTGCCATCATGCCCGCGTACAACTCGTCTCAGGATGATCCAACAAGCTGGGCAGGTTTCGACCCTACACGAGTGAAAGAATGAGTATGAAAGCCGATGTCGGTGACGGGACCGGACCAGTGTCGACTCGAACAGGATCACTTGTCCAGTGACTTTTGGGTCGAGGGACCTATGTAGCTGCCCGCTTTGGCGGAGTGTTTGGAGTCACCAACAGTCTTGGCAGCTGCATGCTTTGCGTTATATCCCGAGATCTTCACTACTGGGCGGTCGTTCCAGTCGCAAGGGGGGGGGTGACCTGACGCTGTTCAGTGATCGCATTAGCGTTGCGAGAATGACCTGGCGTCGACGAGGGGTAGAGCTTGTGCACCCTGCGGCGGAGAATCTCCACATTCAGCAACTTTCCGTATGGAGTTGGGAGGGGCGGACAACAGTCGCCCGAACGTGTAGGTATAACCAGTACTTATAGAAATCTGACTGCGTATCCCAAGCTTCGTGGAAATTCCTGGTATCGCTCTCACAGAATCACCCGTGACCCTTCTACAAAAGCAACACCGCAAGGATGACCGCAACCCAACAAAACATGACCTGGCTTGAGAAGCTGCAAGACCAGTGTACGTTCTCCCACATCGCTTCTGGATTGCATTCTGATTCTGTCAGTGAAAATCGACATCGATTGTATGGACCCTGCCGAAGCCAGGCGATTCCTCCCCTTCAAGCCCCACGATCAGACAAGCAATCAACGCCTGGTCTACGAGCAGATGATATCACCTGAGAACCAAGAACTGTTCCTCAAGACCGTGAAAGAGGGCAAGGAAGAGGGATGGGAGGTGATCCTCGACCGCATGGTACGTTGTCTTGCCCTTCATGACACGCCCTCAGCTCCATTGCCCCAGTTGCCCGTCTGAACCGTGACTGACCCATATGTCGATAGAGTGCCCTGATGTGCGCCAAGAACATCGATAACATACAAGGGCGTGTCCTTCTTCAGTCCTCGGCCTTCCATGCTTACGACACTGACAAAGTCGTTGCGCACGCTCGCTCCTACGCTCGTGAGTTCGAAAAGGCTGGTATCCCGAAGAACCGCATCTGTATCAAAATACCCTCGACAGGACCTGCGCTGAATGCAAGCCCGATCCTTCTCAAGGAGGGGATCCGTACCTTGGGAACTTCGCTCTTTTCGGTCGCGCAGGCCATCGCTGCTAGCCAGGCGGAATGCCTCTCCATCAGTCCTTACTACAACCGTGAGTCTTCTTCATCTTGGTCACATGCAGAAGACAAGATTGGCGGGTCGGCCGGCTTCCAGCTTTCACGTAAATGATACTTCAGGTCACGATTATCATGACAAAACCAGAAACTCTTGTGTCTGATCCGTTTTCTTAGCGCCGTGGTTCCATGCTGATAGAAAGCAATGGCCGGAAGTACTGGATCCGGCCCTTGAACACCCAATGTCACCAAGAATAGTCCAAATTCAGGAGGTCTTCAAACGCCTCCGTGAAGAGACAGGGAAGCAGCAGCCTCTACTCAAGCCCGCTAGGTAAGTGCCATCATCCCCTTTTGAGACCATTCTCTAAGACCTTTCCTCAACTTCACAACTAATTGCGTACGCAAACAGCTTTATATCAGCAAGCACTTGAGGGAAGCTATGGCGATGGCTGAATTTGGTTGTGATCACGCCACGATTCCAGAGGACATCCTGTTGCAATTATCCATGTTGGACAGCGCGAAAAATCCGCCCCCGGGAAATGATGTACCTAAGACGACTGGTGTCCCATCACACCGTGTCGCTCACTTGCTGAACGTTGATCCTCTTGCTGGTCCTGGGTGGGATGGCAAGCTGGCGCGGGCAGACGTCGATTACCTTAAGGAAAGTGGGGCAGCTTTGACACAAGCAATTGCTGCAGACCCAATGACTGAGAAAGGACTTTATGAGGCGCTGGAGGCTTTCAAGGAGAACGAGTTATCAAGCCGACGTGCCATAGAGGAGGCAATGAAGCAGTTCTGAAAGAATTCGCAGCTCACTCACAACAGGTGGTGATCAACGGAGAATTAATAGCCCAGAGTGTATAGTTTCACACCTCATATTCTTATCTTTTGGGCTAAGAACGCCAGTATCCAAGGCGACCGTTCCCTGAAGTGATAATCAGCGTTCCCTTTTTCTGCGACTATATCATCAAGACCCATCTAGTCTCTATGCGTACTGACTGAACTACCTCGAGCTTCATCTCAAGGCTCGCTCCTTCTGGCCGGATCTTGCTACAGGTCACAGGTATCCCAAGTTAATTCTATCACTCCATCTACTCGGTTGGCTGAGTTGCTTCACTGGCAAGCCTTTGCTTGTCTTCGCTGCGGTCCCACGTGTCTGGACACGCAACAGGCTACCTACGATTCCCACCAAAAGTGGGTGTTGCTAAGAATCCCGAGCTAACCCCTCCCTTTTCCGGGCGCATGGCTGCGTGCACGATTGCGGCACAGCAGAGGCTGCTTCGTTTGAAAAGGACGCCCCGTCTCCACTCGTCTTCCCTCAGTGCACATGCATGTCGAGCTTCCCTCATTACGCGGAACAGCTCGCCTCACATCCTGCATTACGACTGATCCCACGATCCATTCCTCCTCCAATAGACTCAGGCTTCGACTGACAATAAAGACGGTATCGCAGACGATGGACACATCGACTGACGCAATACAGGTGCTGGGCGACGGACAATCGTCCAACCAACTGCCCCGTCTTTGTCATGCGTGCCAGTCCGTCCTCACGAGGGACGATCTCAAAGTTGACGAGGCGTACCTGCACCACAGGAGCTTGGACGACTTTATCGAGGCGAAGCATATGAATTGTTATATCTGTTCATTCTTGTTCCTGTCACTAGACTCAATACCCGAGGACATCCAAGAGGTCCTAAGACTAGCAGCTGATGTGAAGACACCGGATAAAGTGGTCGAAGATGAGACCCAAAGCACAAATGATGATACCTCGGATCTGAGGGCCGACTTCGCCCAACCTATCCCTTGGTTCGACCCAAAGCCACGAGCAAAGCCACAAGGTGTTTCATGCACCTGTTTGCAAATCCATCGTTCTAGTGGGAGTTACCTAGACCTCCTAGCCTTTCTGAACCCTTCTTATGAGGGATACTTCCCGCTTAATACGACGATCTTCAACTATTCTCTGAGTGGATTGTGGAAAGACCTGCGACTTGCACTTTTTAAAGCAGACGAGCTTATGATAGTCCCCGACCAAAGTATCTCAAAATTCTTAACACTGTGAGGCAGACAGTTGCTGATCTACAACAGCATTCACAAAGGAATTCCCAACAACGCTCCCTTCCAACACAGGATCAATCGAATCCTGGTCAACTGTTAACAGTTGGGTTAGATCATGCTCTCAACACCACGAATGTATGGCCCAGGTCAATTCAAAGTGGTACCCCACTCGCTTAGTCGAGAGGATATCGAACGAAACATTCAAGATCATCCACTCAGACTCCATCTCTCAGCCTGGCCAGGGTTACATTACTCTAAGTCACCGGTGGGGCCCTTCGGAGTTGATTAAACTTACAACAGACAATCTCTCAGAACTTGCGAGGCACTCACCAGTCTCTATACTACCCAAAACTTTCCAGGACGCCCTATTTGCTGCTCAGCAGTTAAACATCCGCTATATCTGGATTGACTCGTTGTGTATCATACAATCAGGCGACAATGGTGAGGATTGGCAGCGAGAAGCTACAGAAATGGCTAATATATACACCAACTCCTTTTGCAACATTTCGGCGGACTATGGTAACAACCAAACAGATGGTCTATTCTTTGAGAGAACACCCCCTTTCGAACCTGCTTGCAGGTTGTATTTGAAATGCAATTTCCGCGAGCATCAGGACGACGATAACCTCTCCCCCGAGCTATTGGAGCTGGCAAATGGTTGTCTCTGCCATATTATGCGGCGTTCTGGTTGGGTTGAAGATGTTTCGGAGTCCCCTTTAAATCGCCGAGCGTGGGTCCTGCAGGAACGGCTACTGGCGCCACGCGTAATACATTTCTTGCCCTCGCAGGTCTCGTGGGAGTGCGGAGAAACGTTGGCGTGGGAAAAGGCAGGTTGTGGCGTGGGCCCAGACGGCTTGCACATCTCGGACTACAAGGTTCTGCCCGACTTGGAAGAGTATCATTTCGTTCGCGACCAAATGGAACGCGTCAACTGCGATGGGTTTTACTTTTGGCAAGAACTTGTGAAGCGGTATAGCCGTTGTGGCCTGACGAAGCAGTCAGACAAACTAGTCGCCATTTCCGGAGTGGCCAGACGAATGGCTCTGAGTCCGGGGGACCAGTATGTCGTGGATCTGCGAGCAAGTTTACTGCCAGATGCATTAAGATGGTTTCGTCACGGCGCTCCGGTCAAAAAGCCGAGTCGCCAGCGTTCGAAGGTGTACTACGTACCGAGCTTTTCTTGGGCGGCCGCCGACGGCCCCATTTCCTACTTCCCCAAAGCAGAAGACGACAAGCATCCAGGCCTGGTTACTGCTTTCATCAAGCACAGGAAGAAACCACTATATTCAACTGTTATCAAGACAGGGCGACCCAAGCTTGATGATGGAATTCTCACGGACCACGTGTTTGGCCCCATGCGGTCGCCGGAGGTAGAGCTCCTGGCCCGAGGCATATTGAGGACCTGCCATCGAGTACCTGGACCGCTGGTGCCGGAAAGAACTCTAATCCACAGGCACTCTTTCGTGGCATCGAAGGCTGCCAATGATTCTGCCATACCTCTATATCTTAAGAGGGGCCTGATGATCTGGGTCTCGTATGACCGCCCAGACGACCATGGGGACACGGAGGCGATCAATTCCAGGTACTATTTCACGATCACTGATTGGCTGGGCCCGAGTCTTCTGCCTCGATACCGTGATAGGGGTGCAAATGGGCTCCTCTTGAAATCAATAGACCCGAGCATGGGCCGTTTCAAGCGCATTGGTCACGTATATGCTTTTAGAGGCAATGATGAGGATCCAAAAGTCGGTGCGCCGCTCCGTGCACGGCTCGGTAACGAACGTGACTTGCCTGCTTTGAGCTACGACGAAGTCACGGGGGAGCATGTGTTCTACATAGTCTGAATCACCGAGCGGAAATCCCCTCGAAATCAGGGCAGTTGGAGGGGGACACTGAGGTCGACAGCCAGTGGTTTGGGCATGGTCATTTTGTGCGCTTGACTGGAGCAGAGGGAACAGCTGTATATCTGATTATGAATGAAATATCATGTCATGCTATGCATAGTAGATGCTGAATCTTCTCAAGGTTGCCGAAGCCTCGCTAACTCGGCTCACCTCGCCGTGTGGTGTAATATGGAGGGCAATGAGGCGATGCTGGCAGCAGGAGTGCTTGAACCACAGCATTCTCGACAGCCGCTCATCCGGTCACGCTGTCACACATTGTCGAGTGGCAAAGTAACACTTCATGTGTGAGAGAACAACTGATCAACTCTACCGCCACGCCACGGCCCATCCTTGATCTTTATCTCAAGCTTCAGGACTCAATTCCATCTTGTGGCCACAACGCCTCCGAAGCCCACGGGGTCGCCGCAGCACTCGAAATCTTCCTTGTATTCGTCTTCGATTTCGTAGTCCTCCCTGAAAGAGCAGTGGTCGTGTCTGATCTCAAACGACTGCATAGACCCCTTTTAAACAATCATGTTGTGCGGCCTGCACTCGTAATTTATAATGCCGCACTTGTTGACCTCCTCGGCGATCTCTAATGCACGTTTAATCAGGTCTTAATGGTGAATATCTGGCGATACCTCCTCTATATCCAACAGGCTATCTAATATAAAGCCATCGAGGTGTTGGATAAGGATGCCACCGACTTGGAAGAACTCGTCGTCCGACAAGTCGTTCCATAGAAAAGTGGGACACATTTTCCTTGAAGCTTAAGCTGCTCATAAGCCCTTACTTCAGACCTCCACCCCTATAAGGCGCGGTACTGCAACCTGTCCTCTTTCTTTGCGGTCGTCTCCCACGTGTCGGCACTCTCTCATAAGTATGTCGTCGATATCCTCATCGGCACTAAGAGGACAGAGATCCCACACGTTCTCGCCAAATTCCAAGTAAATTTCCTCAATGTATTTGAAAAGCCCTGGTGCTTTTCCAGACCACACATATCTCTGCCACAAGCCTCCACGCTAGGGCTATGATGTACAGAATACCGCACGCAAAGGCATTCCCTATAGCGCCTTTTAAAGAGCTTGAGGACAGCCGTCCGTGTCTCTCCGGATCTCGGGACCCATTATACTTCTATTGCATGAAATAAGGGGGTATCGAAGACGTTAATAACGGTCAAAAGAACTCGTTCCTCGAAAGGAGTATCAAATGTACAGCTGACGGTCAAGTCAAGCACCATTCCGTTGACATAGGGGCCTGGCACGTTGCTGTGAGCTGCTCGGTCGCTCGTCGTTTCATCCATGATTTCTCCGGTATTGCTGCCGCTGCTGCTGGCGCAAAACATCTTTTTCTTTCTTGGACAAGGCCCGTAGAAAGGGAAGAGTGTCTGGTGGGGTGGGTAACTTGGTAAACAGCTTGCAGGTCAGCAGAAAAGTGACCGAGAGCGATTGGCGGTACTGACAGGTGCGAAGATGTGACGCGGCGTGTAGATTGGACAGCTGCGGTGTGGGTGAAAATCAGAGAAGGAATATTTAATAGCTGGATTCACATCAATAGCCCACGAAAGACGAACTGAATGCTTGACCGACGGCGCCTGGCCAAGACCATCAAGATAGCAGGGCGTTCCAAAGTGGTAAGATCGAGGCTGAAGCTGTATCAATTTGTATCGATACTCCAACTTGACACTATTACCCAATGCTACCGCTGTTAGTCTCAAGCAAAGTGGCACGCCACCATGTTCATGTTTTTCCTGTCGTCCCTCAAACCACCGACTTCCAAAGATTTACCACAAAGGTAAAGGAATATTTACAGATATTTCGCATCCCCTTGAAAGTGGTGTCACAAGCAAAGGCCGCTTATCAAAGATCAATCCTCTCATATGGTCTGCTTCAGCGGCCGAGATGTTGAGCTTGGAGTCAAGATACATCAATGATGTGGTCCATCCGCACAATTTCCGCGTTGTCTTCTGCTTCATCGTCCGGCTTGATGCAAAGTGCGTCAATCGAGATGCAGCAGAAGACCCCGGCCTAGCCAGGATTATGAGTTTATCGTAAGCGCAGTGTGTCAGTGGCCGGGTATATTACCACCTGCCTTTCCAATATCCCTCCACCTCTGCATTCGTCTCCGCACACCTTTTCAAAAATTCATCTGTCGTCAATGTGCGTCTGGCTGAGTACTTGGCCCTCAGCACCTCCTCCACAACATTCCTCAAGCTCACCACCCCACCCTTCGGAATGATTTCCCGACTTTCCCCATCGCGCACATTGAACAAGATGATGCGTGGCAGCGGCGAGAGGTCGCCCGGTTGGTCTCGCTGCCTACGAAGGGCCCACAGGTAGGCATAGATGCACGCCTGGACGGCGTGCTCGAGCGAGAGCTTGGAGACCAGCTTGATCTCCCACATGGAGACGAACTCCCCATCTCCGGGCCGGGCGGTGGCGATAATCATTGTTGCCTTCTTCCTCCGCATTCGCCCCGAGACTGTCTTGCTCCCATGATCGTCCTGTGATAACACCGCCATGCTGTGATCGTAGCGTACCACATCGACCCTCCCAGACAAGCATGTCGCCTGCGTTTTCTCCGAGCCAGGCTCGACGGCGACTCGAAGCTTGGGCTCCCTCAGCTTGAACTCAAACTCTAACCGCCCGGCACCCTCGAACTGCTCTGCCAGCCGGTGCTGCGCGGCGTCCAGGTGGTCGCCCAACCAGTCGAATTTATGGGCCTGCATTTGTATGTGCCGCGACCTGTACCCCGACACAACTGCCTCGTACCCACACGCCTCCCGACAGAGCCAGGCAGCTCGCGCTTGCGGGCCAGCTGGGACGCCGGGCGGCGGCCTCTCTGGGGAATGACCGAGCGTGGTGAGGGTGCCGAGCCGCGCGAGTTCGTGTGCGGCGACGACGGCGAGGCCGTTGAGGTCGCTGACTGCCTCGTAGTGTAGCCTAGCAGCGTCCGTGAGCACTTTGTCGGGGGCGGCTATGGGTGGCTCTCGGGCAACGGCGCCGCAACCCTGTTTGATGTCGAGATACGTCTTGCAAATGGAATCCAAGATCTCGTCGGGGACGTGGCGGGCCGCGAGCGAGGCGCAGACATTCTTCGGGAGGAGAAGGCCCGACTGAACCGGCCGCCCGATTGCGGCAGGATCTTGCATCTCTACCTCGGAGAAGTTGACGTGCTGGCTTGTTTGGTGCAGCTGTTCCTTGTTGATGAAAGGCATGGGTTGCTGGCGATAGTCGTGCATAATGACGAGCTGCTTTCGCGCACGCGTGAGCCCTACGAAGATGCTGTTGGGACACCGGTCGTCTGGCAGGTCGCGGCCGATGAACTTGAAGTAGCCAGCGTCGACGCCGTAGACAATTACAAGATCGCGCTCATTGCCCTTGAACTGGTGGAACGTCGACACACAGATCTTGCCGGCGACAACGTCCTCGTCAAGCGTCACCTCGTCCGATATGGACACGGCGACGGGCAGGCCGTACGAGCCCGACAGTCGGTTGGTCAGCATGGAAAGCGGCACGTTTGTGCGGATCGAGGGTGCGAGGATGGCGGTGCGCGCTGGCCCGTACTTCCGGATCAACGGGACGAGCTTCCGCGTGATGGCCTTGATATCAAAGACGTCGCCATGCATATACAGTGGCTTTGGTCCGTGGTGTGTGCCGGTGATGTACTCATCGCCGCCTAGAAAGACCTTGTTGACGAATGCCGACGTTTCGTAGCTGAGGCGGAAGCTCTTGCTCAGCGAAAGTTGGGTCCAGGGATACGGCGATAGTGTGGCGAAGATGGAGGGCGCGAGGCTCAGGAAGCGGTCGTCGGCGCCCCGGAAGTTGTATATTGCTTGCCTCTCATCGCCCAGTACAACTAGCCGGGGCGCCTTACCTCCGGCGGCGCGGGTCACGGAGAAGACAAATACTAACGTCAACCAGAACAGAATGTCGGTGCAATCCTGAAGCTCGTCCAGGATTATGATCTCGTAGGGCCCTCTGGTCCAGACGGGCGGGGCTGCTTGCTTCCTGAGAGCGAGCAGGGCCAAGTCGTTGTGCACGTCGGCGGAGAAAAGGCGGCACGCCATAGCATGGAAGGTGTAGACATGGCAGGCCGGGTACTTCTCGAGTCGATGGCTTGTCTCGAACTGCAGGCGCTTGGAGTAGGTGATGACGGCTACGGGTCGGCGCGGGTTGGCGGCGATGATCAGCTCGGCTGTGGCGGTCTTGCCTGCGCCGGGCCGTGCTGATACAACGACATTTTGGACTTGGGACAGCCTTATAATCGCCTGCTGCTCTGCTGAAGGGACGCGTGGAGCGGGTGCAGGCGCAGGTGCAGCTGGCCTTCCACTATAGATGCCGGGCTTAGGAGTGGCGATGTTCGTGTTTGTGGCAGGTGCTGCTGCGCTGGACAGGCGTGTGGGACCAAATCTAGCTATCCCTCGTATAAGTACTACTGTGCCCAGGCCCTATTAAGCATCGTTGTTAGCCTTTTGCTCCGAGTGTCCGCGTCTTTCAGGCTTCAATTACCATCGAGGCACCCTTTAGCTGCTTTGCGTGTGCAAGTCCAACTCTAAGTGTGCACTGTGACAACAAATTGCGGTTCGGCGTGGTCAACTTCGCAATATGGCGGCAGATCGGACCACAAGGCATGGATGGGTAACGAAATTGGGAGAGAAGGTATGCTTTCTTCATCTTGTTTCCGTCAGGACTGCTGAGGCGCTTGAGGATGAAGAGATAGTGTTGCCAATTGTTGATAAAGTGATGATGCTTGGTTTGGGCGCTGGTGGCCGTGTGCAGATACTGTCCCTTGCAAACGAAGTGAGCCCCCCCTCCCTGGTCGAGCGCCGGCTACCTGCACACACCTCCCAGAATTCTGGTTTGGCATGCTCCTGTTGCACATAGTAAGAATTAAGTGGAGTCCTCGGAGAAGACCTTATCCCCAAGTTCCGCCAGTACCCAACAGACAGTCCATGAAAACGCCCTGCGGAAAACCCCACGGCAGGACCTTGATTGTGTGACCTTGTGAGCGACCTTCGACCAGCAGCCAGTTTTCATACACAGATTAAAGGGTTACAAAAGATCTGGATGCAGCACCGGGGCCATTCAGACCTTCGGTTAGAGTAGACGCGCCTACAGCCTGGAGTGGCAACGAACCGACAGCAGGCCAACAGCACCCCTAAGCCCGGTGCCTAAATGTAGGGAGGGGATTCTTTGTTACGTGATAGGGATTCTCGTATAGATGTTTTCCTGTTGTATTAAAAGGTTGCCTTAGAGTTCCATCATAGCTTTATAAGATGAACACAAAGAAATCAGTGTTTGCCTCTGCACACGGCAAGCTTTACTCAGGTGTCCACCTACACGGCCACAGGATCTATAGCAGACCGCCTGGGCAGTGCTCACTATCAAATCTCTTGTGGAATAGATCTCCTATCATATCACCTCCTATCGAATAGCCTCCTATGAAATAACCATCCAAAAAACAGCCTCCTACAGAATAAACTCATGGAATAGCCTCATTTGGGGAAACCTCTGGTGGAAAGCTTCTATAGAATATTTTAGAAGGTAAACAAGCCACAGGGGCTCCATAATGTAATTTTCATACTTTTTGGCAATGTGGCTTGTTATGGAAATATCGTAAGTAACATTACATGAGACCAAGCGGGAAGGCTAAGCTTCCCCAAAGTACGGTCACCTCAGACAATGCTAGTTTAGGAATCATAGCCTGTGCACTTTACAAAAGAGTTGATAATGTAAAGAATACTCTGAATGTTTCCTTTATTCCATCCCAGTAATAATAAGTATCAAGTCGAGCTTAACCTTAAGTAGCTAACTCTTGCGTATTCGAGATTGTTAAAAATGACAATGACCAGGTACTTATAGTATGACCAGGGACAAGGCCGAGAGCATTACATATGGGTTCAGTGACCTAATTTCTCCGCTAGGCTGTTGATAAAGGTACATCTCTCGATCAACTTCTCGTGCTCAAGTGTCTTCTGCCTTTCCTGAGATACCTGAGAGCCCATTTCTCCATATTGGACACTGTCATCTAGGGGCTTTTGTAGTGTACCCTGTGGCTCATTGAGATTCATCTTGTCGTGCGCTCCTTCAGATATGTGGCAGCTTCCCGTACCAAAGGGACCCCCGATAACCTGAACTTCCATATCCGAGCATTCTGAAGTCTCAGGATGATCTGCGATACCCTCGCCTGCCACTGTGAAGGACTCTGGCCAAGGCGATGCCCCGCTGCCTTGACTCGGATCTCCCGTGTAGGCAAAGTTGATGAAAGACTCCTGCAGATACTCAGATAGCTGTCGATCTGGTTCTGACATGTGCTCTTTAGTGAAAACGTTGTTGAAGAGATAATCCAGGTCGCTGCCGTGAATAGCACCCAGCCACGGCATTCCAGCGCCATGAAACATAGGTGTCAACATGCTTTGGTTCAAATCGTAGAGCCGAACGCCTCGGAAGCTGGGGTCCAGCTGCTTCGAGTGTCGCGACACGTGAAAGCCAAAATCAATTGATGAGCACGTGAACAACAGATCACGCATTATGCGAGCAATCCGGAAGTAGTGAACAGGCGCAACGGGGTCCGATTCGCTTTTGCGGGCCTCATAATTCTGAACATCTTGGTCAAAGTCCGCCGCCGGGTATAGCGGGAAGAGATGCTCATAGTCTTCTTCCGTGAGTGCATGAGCAAAATTCCTGATCGGAGTCTTCATGTCCTCTTCACATTGGAATGACGGCGCGGGCCCGGCGTTGGTGGCGCCGTCGTCTTGAGTCCAGCCAAGAACGACGGGAATACCTTTGACGAATTTGCCTGCTTTATACAGCTTAGACTGCCGGTCGGGCAGGAAATCCCCATCAACTGAGGGAATGAAGGTGAATAGTCCCAATGGGGGATGGTTTTGCTGGGAGTATTCTACCGCCAACTCTAGCAGTTTGTCCATCGACAGGTCCCTCAAGCACTGTAGGACCTGCTCGTCTTCTAAAGTCTGGTCGTCTTCGAAGGAGCAGCCTGCACTCTCGGCCACAGCGCGAGTATGTACCTCTGTGGCGTCGGATGTCATGTTGAGCGCAGTGCCTGGGGGTCCGGACATAGCCCACGCTTGAGTAAATGGAACGCCTTGCTCTCCCGCGAATGTCATGAGATGCAGGGACGTGAATGTTCCGCCAGAGCTTAGCCCGAACGAGGTTATTCTCTCAGGCTAAGAGACTTTTGTCAGCGCGAGCGCGGATTCAGGCACATTCTGGTGTTTTGGAGTTGCTAACGTACGTCGCCACCGAAGGCGGCAATATTGTCTTTGATCCATTGGAAGCCAGCTCGTTGGTCTCTCATCCCGACGTTCAGTGATTTTTGGTTCTTCAGTGCTGGGAGGCGAGCGAAACCGAAGATGGTCAGTCGGTAGTTCACGGCGACATGCTGCAAAATAAGGGTCAGCCAGCAGCTCAAAGTAAAGGATGACTCTGGAATAGAAGGTATTTACAATGATTGGTTTGTCTAGCGAAACCGAGTGTGTGATGAGGTTCTTGGGATCGATGTGCGAGTCGTACGTGGATCCCTTCACAACTCCGCCTCCAACGAGGTGCACCACAACCGGCAAGCGGTCATTTGCTGTGGTTCCAGCTGGTCTCGTGATTCGCAAGTGAAGACAATCTTCACTTATGTCAGGCGTCTCGTCGAAGAACGGCGGGATAGCGGCTTGGTACTGTGGGCAAGCTGGTCCGTGAGAAGTCCCGTCGATTTCGCTGCCATCTGGAGGGTGGTACGGTTCCGGGGGCGCAAAGCGTCGCGGCCCAGCGGTGTCATGGGCAAACTTGATGTTGTGGAAGTCCTCCACCAAGTCTCGAGTAACACCCCGATACGTGACTTTACTGTCATCAAAGCTGACAATAGGTTCCGCACCGATGGTAGCGGCCAGAGCCAAGCTCAGAAGGACTGTGCGAGACCACGTCGAATTCATTGCGATTGCTTCGTTTTCACTGAAGACGAGTTGCATTGGCAAGGGAATATCGTGATCGAGAAAGAGGCAATGATTTCTGCTTGGAGCAGCCCCGCGGGTTGGGCTGCAAACCCGGAACCAACATGTCCAGCTGCTTCTCGTTGGGTGGGTCAGATGCGACCCAAGGTGCACATGTGCTAGGCTGGAGCGAGGTTACAGAACTTCTTTGGTAAAGTTGTTGGTAGGCATCAGGCCAATTACAGCCCTGGCTGAAGTGGCCTAGCGTGGGTCGGAGCTGGGGGCCGCCCATCAGAACGTAGTATTGCACCTACGAGGTGCCTAAACCGTGGTATGATCAGATATGCCCACCGCTATCGATACTATACATACCCTAGGCTGCAGGCCGTCTGGTTTCTCTCACTCTGAGACTCAGCATAAAGCAGTCACCTGTGGCTTAATTGAACAGCCCCTAACCAGAAGAGCCTTTTTGTTCGAGGCGACCGAGAACCACGTTATTGGCAACAAAACACAGCACGGTTAAGCGCAAAAGCAAGAAGCACAAGAAGCCAAAGACCACACAGTGCGACATGCAGCCTCAGAACCCACAAGATTCGAGCCTGTTCTTCCAGGAGCTGCCCTCCGAGATCCGCCTGGAGATGTATTCTCACGTCTTTTATTCCACTCGCCTGTCGTTCGGCAAAAGGTTTGGGACGTCTGCCACCAGGGCATATGTCACACCGCGTCCGGCCCCAAATAGTCTCAGCTTACTGCGTGTCTGCCGTCGAATCAACAGCGAGATTGGTCATAGCTGGATAGGCCAAGTACTCCTCAGCTTCGAAGATGCGGAGACAATGTTAGGAAAACTTTCCGCGCTGGAGCCGTCCGTACTGACGAAGCTGCGCTACATGCGCATCACGGGGAGCCCGCCCAGTCTGTAGCTTGGGAGTGACACCGGAACTATAAGACATGGATGGGCCCACATGCTCAAGGTGTGGCCCGGCTTGTGCCTGCATAGGCTAATGATTGTCAGTGACATTAGTTACCTTAGTGACATTAGTTACCTTGGTGACCTATCCAGTCTATCTCGACTCATAAAGCACAGCGATGGTTGGAAGGAGCTGTACTACCTGACCCATAACTCCGCCATCCTTGAACATACCCTGGGTACCAACCAAATGAGGTGGCCTTTGAAGCGGCCAGCCGAAAGGCACCGCCCACCAAGGGTATTGAGTTTCAACTCGAAACTTGTGAGCCGTGACGGGCCAACGGCGTCTGTCAGCATTTACCGGTCGATCCATGCAGCTGAGCACGGCTTGATGTTATCCAAACCAACCGCCCGCGAAGCCTTTTCCGGCCGGGCCTTCGAGCCTCGCGATGAGCGCGGGGGTGGGCAGATCGCCGCTCTGACGACGCACGAGGAGATGAGGAACGAAGTACTGTTCGTCGCGCGCAGAGGAAAAGGAGTAGACTACGCCATGAAGCCAGGGTTGTCCTTGGTCCCAAACGACACCCGGGAGGTTAAGATTTGGCGGCGCAGTCAATGGCAAGGGATCAGCTGCGATTCCAAGGTAGACACCTACAAACATGTAGATGATTACAAGTGGACCTCTTTACATGATCGTGTGGCAAGGAGTGACGATGACTTAATGAGGGCTTAATGTCTTGACAAGGGACGAGGCACGGCTCGTGAAAATTGCATCGGAAGTACCGCGTAACAGCTGCAGGCCATTAGATGTTCCGGTTCTGCTGCACATATCGGCAGTATCCATTTATCCTTGATGGGCTTCAAGCTAGCCAATGTCGATTTTCTGCGACAATCTGCGGTCTAAGGATGGTCAGATCTTACCCATTACGGAGCGAGAGCTCGGAACATAGAATTCATGAAATTCACTTTACAGCAGGATGATCAGCTGGCGGGTCGATTTTCTCGCACTTTCAGAAACCAGGTCGAGTGCTTCTCGGTGCACGTTTTGGATGAAAATGAACTTGATCACGTAAGACAATACCACCTCGAAGCTATCCAAGCATTGAATCGTGGGGTGAGTTTGTCCTTTTGCCGCTCGAAATCACCGTTTCTTACCGTGAGACTTGCCCGAGTCTTGGTATTCCTACCCTTCAAAAATCGCTGTCTCATTTGGGATAGTCTGCCCAATATGTCGTACTTTAATTCATCACAGCCCTCCAAAGAAATAACAACCTAACTTTCATGATTTGAAAACAACTTTCATGGGGTAGGTAAATGGAATTCTTATGGGATTGAAAGGACCTTGAATCAGGGGCAGGGGCAAGCGTCGCTTGGGTGCCCACTACGTCGTCACAGCATCTCTGTAATAAACCACCAGGGAAGTGCTCACTGCCTCCTCATAGGATACACTTCTGCCTCTAAATCTCCTCTTTGTCAACCTCCCACCTGTAAACTCTCACTCACACATCAAATCCCAATAAGACTAGCTCCAATAGACTGACCTCAAGTGCTCCCAGTAGGACCTCCAGTAGGACAGTCATACATTAGGATAAATAGATGGAAGATAAGTAAGCATGGGATTACACATTGACATTTTTGCATTTCTCAAAGCATGGCTGTGCTACTGTCATAGTGCATGTGAACACACTGACGCTTTCCTTTTTGTGATGGCATCCGAAAGAAAGAGCTTCCAACCCTTACCCTCAAACTTCGTCACGCGTCGATGTTACTACAACTGAGACGCGACCCAACGCGACAGCCACAACAACGCTGCATGCTGTCTGTTTGGTCCCTTACTTTTAGTCACCTTTCCGCTTTCTCATTGGATTCAACGTCAGCGGCAACGTGAGCTCAACTCCTTCGTCGTTAGACCCACCCAAGACCTAATCCCAGACTAATCAAGCTTGGCCCCCAATTAGCCTTGGAAGATGGATGGCGCCGTCCATGTCAAGGCCGAGCCGTCGGATGCCAACAATCTGCTCACATGCACGCCTCACCCGACCAAATCTGGAATTGAGGCGGTCAGCATCAAGACTGAGGTCAAGGAAGAGCCGTCTACTGGCAGTCTTGAAGATGCTGCTTGTCTCCCCCACCCCGACCACGTCCAGTCCCTCCAAGACCAGCAGCAGCAACAACAACAACACGAGCCCGATGCCCTCGAGCAATGGGCCAAACAGACGTCGCCCAAGATTCTTGAGCATGGGGTCAACCTGGGCATGGATCTCCTCGAGACCATCAAATTTCCTCTGACTGCTGCTGCTTCCATGCCCGACACCCAGGCTTCTACATGGCTCGACGCAATCAACCATCTCGAATCTCGTGCTCAACCTTTCAAAACTATCGTCGGCGTCGTAGGCAACACCGGCGCCGGAAAGAGCTCCGTCATCAATGCACTGCTTGATGAGGAGAGGCTGCTTCCGACAAACTGTCTCCGAGCTTGCACTGCTTCTCCGACCGAGATCTCGCATAACCGCAGTGACGACCCGGACGAGCTCTACCGAGCCGAGATCGAATTCATCGCCGCCGAAGACTGGATCAAGGAGCTAAAGACCCTCTTCACAGACTTGTTCGACGACAATGGCAATGTGTCTCGCGAATGCAACAATCCTGAGACCGAGGCTGGCATCGCTTATGCCAAGATTAAGTCCGTCTACCCCTCCAAGTCGAATCAGATGATCGCTGAGAGCAGCCCTGGGAGACTCGCCTCCGAGCCCGCCGTCAGAGGCGTCCTGGGCAGCGTCAAGAAGCTGAAGTCATCCACAGCCAAGGAGCTCTACCACGGCATGCAACGCTATGTCGACAGCAAGGAGAAGGACAATTATCTCAAAAAGAAGGATGTCGCCATGGAGTACTGGCCCTTGATCAAGGTTGTCCGTATCTACACCAAGGCGGATGCCTTATCCACTGGTGCTGTCGTTGTCGACTTGCCCGGCGTCCAGGATTCCAACGCTGCTCGAGCAGCCGTTGCACAGCAGTACATGAAGGCATGCACTGGTCTTTGGATCGTCGCCCCTATCAACCGTGCAGTTGACGACAAGACTGCCAAGTCCCTTCTTGGAGACTCATTCAAACGTCAGCTCAAGTATGATGGCATCTACTCGGCCGTGACCTTCATCTGCTCCAAGACGGACGATATCTCGGTTACTGAGGCTGCCGAGAGTCTCAACTTAGAGTCTGACGTATCTGAGTCTTGGGCTAAGATCGACGATCTGCGCCGTCAGATCAGCGCTCTCAAGAGACAACTCACAAGCGGCAGGGAAGAGAAGACGGACTTGGTCGAGCGCCTTGACCAGCTCGACGGCAAGTGGGAGATCTGGGATGAGCTTTCCCAGAAGCACACCGACGGCAAGACCGTCTACCCGCCTTCAAAGAACGCGAAGAAGAGAAAGAGAGGAGCCACCTCTGTCAAGAGCCGCAAAAATCATGCATCGTCTGATTTCGACGACAGCGACTCGGCCTTTGAATCGGGCAGTGATAAGGAGAACCAGCCTGAAGATGAAGACCGAGAGCCTTTGTCGGGAGGTCAGATCCGAGATGTGCTGGAAGATCTTAAAGCCGAGAGAAAAGAAATTCGGCAGATGAGAAAAGCGCTTGACACCAAGCTGTCGGGGATTCGAGATGAGTTGAAGCCCCTTCAGTCTGAGGAGGCTCGCCTACTCGGGGCTGTCAAGGCCGTCTGCATCCAGGGCAGAAATGGCTACTCAAAAGGCGCCATTCAACGCGACTTTGCAATGGGCATCAAGGAGTGAGTTGGCCATGATGGAATAGATAACTTGACTTATCTACTAACCGTACCTACAGGTTGGATCAGGAGACTGCGGCCGAAGAGGACGAAAATGCCTTTGATCCTGAAGAGGAGATCAGAGACTACGACGAGGTCGCACGCAATCTGCCCGTGTTCTGTGTCAGTAGCCGTGCTTACCAGAAAATGAGAGGGCGGCTGCAAAAGGACGACTTCAATAATGACGGATTCCGCAACGTCGATGAGACCGAAGTCCCCCAGCTTCAGCAGCACGCAAAGAAGCTTACTGAAGCAGGCCGTGCAGCCACCAGCCGTCAATTTCTCAATGGCCTCAGCCAACTTCTCAACTCCATGAAGATGTGGGCCTCTAATGGAGAGCCTCAGTCTCACATGAGCCATAGCGATAAGAAGGACGAGGAGACCCACCTTCGAGTGCAGTTGTCAAACCTGAACAGGGTAAGTTCGACCTCTTAACTGTCTGCGTGCTTCATGTTCCAATCCAGTTCGCTAACCCATAAAAGGCTCTTGCCAGGGCTGTTGACAACTGTCTCGCCTCGATGAAAATGGCCCTTTCCGAGTGTATCTACGATCACTTTGGGTTGGCAATCCAGCGTGCCGCCAATGCAGCCGTCCCGACCGCCACTTCTTGGGGTGCTCATCGCAGTGCAGGCGGTTTGCTCTGGGCGACCTACAAGGCGACGTGTCGTCGTTCTGGCGTATACTCTGGTGCCTCTGGCAACCGAGACTTCAATGCCGAGCTGCTGGAGCCTATCAGCAAGCAACTTGCCACCGGCTGGGAGAGGGCTTTTCTCCGTCGTCTTCCTCGAGCGCTCGAGGATTTCGCTGCGGAAGCCCGACTGCTCCTGGAGACTTTCCACCGTGATGTTGTTGAGCACTCGGAGCAACGTAGTACAAACTACAGCGGCATTAGCATGCTCAGCCAGCAGCTCCGGACGCACGTGACACGACTCAGAGAGATCCCTGGTATGCTTCGCACCGTCATCCAGGATCTGCAGCGGGAGGCCAGTAGAGGGTTCCAACCCGTGGTCACAGCGGACATGGAGCCGGGTTATGATGTGTGTGTCAGAGAGAGAGGCACGTTTGACCTCCTTCCCCCTGTTGTCCTAAACGAGCTGACTTTCTGAACAGGCCCTGGCTCCTACGCGCGCATGAAAACCCACATGGTCAACCACGTTGAGACTCAGCGCCACGGGATGTTTGTACGCTCCACCGAGAGCGTCAAGTCGGAGATTCAGGTACTGTGTGAGCGGGTCGAGGAGGACATGAGGGCACAGGTCCTCGACATCTACAACCTGCTCGCCCGCGACTACCTGGCCGTCCTCGTGGGCGTCGAGTCTAATGTCCGGGTGCCTGGCCTGCCCAGCCCCGAGCGCCTCCTGCGGGCCGAGATGCTCCCGATTCTGCGTGACGCAGCGCTATGGTTCAGCGATGCCGCGGGAAGTGATGATGATGATGATCCTTTCAAAGAAGAGTTGCCCGTCGAGGGGCGGAGCCCGTGCGCCGGCGATGATGATGACCTTGACGGCCTTGCGGCGGCGCAGCTCCATGAGGAGTCTGATGCGAGGGCTCGTAGCCAGGATAGCGTGGGGATCAAGAGTGAGCCGGTTGCGTGAAAGCATAACTATGATTTCTACCCATCGCACGTCGGGTGCCCAAAAGTAGTCGAGAGAGGCGGTGTGACGGACGTCGTTCCCGTCACTGTTGCAATGCTACAGGAAGCATTTGCCCATAAATTAGGACAGTTTTCGTGGGTCTGTGGGTTCCCAGACTGCAGTTGTGCGCGAGTAATGTAGAGATTTAGTGCAATGGTACTGCAAAACTCGCCTTCTTGAACATGTTAGTGCAAGCCACAGTTCCTCAATGTCCCAGGTTGGGTCTTCAACGCTGCCGTGTAGGCAGATGATACGGCCAACGCCCCGGACGCCGATGCCGGTGTGCACGGGCTACCGGGGATATTTTTACAGAGGCAGTCTCCCCAGAGCACGCCTGGTTCATGCAATGCTGTGAAGTTCCACTTGATGAAGTGGATGCAGGATACGTTGGTGAGATTGGTTGAAAGATTTGTCCCTGGGATGCCGCCGTCCACAGAGAACTGCTCAACTTGGCATATCAGTGAGGAACGAACTCCTGTTTGGAGTGAAATATCATTGATAAATACCTCGAATGAGCATCTACATATTTTTCACCTAGGTTGAACTAGGTTTATGGGAAATGGCTGAAAAGCGTACCACACTGTGTGATCCACCTTATAGCAAACTGTAAGGGTGACTGGAGTTGCTTTACATGGTTAAATTCCACACAAAGCGTAGAAAAGACTGGAAGCCACATCGTCACAACGCGATGTAAAAATTAAGCGCCACATTTTTTTATGGGAAATACTTAGAACAGCAGCAATTCCTTGTCATGGTAATGATTGGAAGAACATATTAACATGAAGTATTAGAAGCAAATAAAGGGACAAATAATTTGACCAAGGGAGGAATTTAGCAGGACCTTCAATCTAGAACCGGATCTTTCGAGGATAGACATGTTGAAGTGTCATTCGCAATCTCCAATCCCATCACTCCGGTGGTGTAAGTCGATGGTCAAGTTTCAGAGAGTTGAGGTGTCAACCCACTCCCCTCTGTTCAACCTCCAGTCCTGGACTCGAAAGGGGATTGACCGCTTCCGAAGCCCCGGTCCAACTGCACATTGATCAGTTTTGTACGCAACAACATACTTCATCTGTTGCTGGGATAGTGACCAAGAACCTTGGAATGGGCTGGAGGTGGCGAATACCGCCATGTTGAAGTGTAGTAAACATCAAAGTTGGGTTAACTTACCGAGTTCATTCTGCTCCGTGTCGAAGCAGACTTTACCCTGCTCCTTCTTCTCTCCGCACACAGGGTAGACCGTCTTCGTCTGCATGTCGCAGAAGTAGCCATCCTCCTCGTTCACGAAGCTCGGCCCCGCGGAGTTAGAGGACTCGCAGAGAGTGTGCGCAGTGTGAGAAGGGATGTCATCCACGACCAGGACGTCGCCCCACTTCTGCTCGAAACGAAGGCTGGCCGCCGCGACGGAGCGTCGTGTCCTGGTGGCGTTCTTTGGGCCTTCTATAGGCACGCCGTGGTCGTCTGTTTCCACTTTTCCCCCGTAGATAATGTTTACGGGGTCGTGAGATTGGACTACGTGGAATTGTTAGTATGTGATGCCTGGAAATGAACTCTGCTGCCGCTTTGTGAAAGGGATCGTAGCACCATTTTCTGACTGTTCTACCACAAATGTTCGGGAACATCATCATCGCAAATCTTGACTGACTTACCGATGTTGAAACTGGGCGTTTGGCACATGTAGTCTGGCGACTTCCCAAGGCGTTCATCGTCCTCGCCTGGTTTCAAGTCAATCCAGTTAACTTGAAAAGCCGTGGCAGGCTGTCCGCCATCCTTATCGATCCACAAGCAGTTGGGCTAAAGACTTGATTTAGTGACACGACAATGAGACGCGGATTGTTAACAGCCACCAAATGAGAGCTCTGCTTGTGGCCCTGCTTTGAGGCGCGATTGACTTACAATGTGGTTGGTTCCAGGGACTGCAAAGCCGCCGTCTGACCCCCATTGTTAGCTAAACTGCTCGCTCACTCGAGATAGTAGAGCAGGGCGGGTTCAAGGCCATCCATTAGTAGCGTGTCGAGACTTACAGTACCATGTGGCCATTGTCGCATTGTCCGCCGCACAGTGAGAGCCCCAATCGCCGAGCCACGCGTAATGACCTGCCAGACCTGGAAAGGCTACGGTGACGAGACCGACGCATATCGCATCGTCATTGGCGGTGAATAAAGTATAAGTCGGTTGGGCCGGTGTCTTTTTCCAATCATTTTCGCCTCCGGCCCAAAAGATCGCGGAAGAGCCAGCTTGTACCTTTCTATATCGAGTGGCATTTTATTGTCAGCGTAAAGCCTCATGTTGGAACACTCCAGCCCTAAAATTCGCGAAGGGAAATATTCACGGGTCGAAATATTGGTGACCTACTTTCCAGGATCCGAAACCCCTCCGATCTTCTCTCCGTAATAATTGAACACTGCAGCACCCGAATTAGCCATCGAACATTTTGTTTCAGAGAACACGATTTGCAAAGTCGGGGTGGAATAGTCAGGCTATCTCCCATGCTTCATTTTACCAAAAGCCAATTCAAGTCAAGACATGCAGTAGGCAGTCTATGTATGCAACGCAAAGGCTTGGCTCCAATATCCGGGCGCGGGGGACGGGTGACGATGTGCAGGAGCTACTTACTATGAGCATCTGGGAGGTCGCCACCAGCATGGGCCATCTGTCCCTTTCCATCGTCAACACCAAGGAACATCCTGAAATATGCAGCATCTTTTTGAATGCGATTTTTTTTCGGGTTCAAGATTGGAATCCTCATGTCGGGTCCTGTGAATGGTGCAAAAGCAGTATGGTCCATAGTAAGGAGGCTAAGCACTCCCTGCTTGATGGAGAAAGCAGTAGTACCGCTAGACATTTTCGCGCCGGTGCTTTGGATCTCGGATGAGGAAAGAGTGAAAGTGATGTGGACTGAAAATCGAAGTTTGAAAATCCCAAAGTTTACAATGCGGGAAACGGCCGTTTTTAGGGATCTACATGTAAATCGGTTGCATGTAGCGGCGGGTCGAGATGAGCCAAAATTCCGTCTGTCAGAGCTCTCTCGCATCCGCGTCACATGGTAGCCCAGACAAGTGTATCCAATCTTCTCCATGACACTGAGAACAGCATTCCATTCGGCTGCCTTGCTAAGATGTCGGTCTTCTTTTGAGGGCACGATACAAGGCTATGGTCAAATGTCCAGCGCGTCCATAACGAGCTATTCCGCGCCGGCTTAGCCCACTTCTCCATTAAAAGAGACTCAGAGAATTTAGTCACTCATTAGTTCCGATTTTCTCGTATTCCAAGTTGTTAAGTACATCCTTAAGAAGACTATGGTGAGGGGTCTGCAATGCTAAACACAAGGGCATCAGTAGTCCGTGTTAGAGAACTTGTGTACGGATCCGTCGGTTTTAGCGTCGACGTGGTGTTTTCGAGTTACCCACTGAAGGGGTCGAGGTTGCCGTTGTCGCACCCGTAGATGCCTACGAACGGCTTTCCCAGAAAGTTTTGCACCCGTGGGTGCCCGTTGGACGACTTCCCACGAGGGCATTATTAAGGTCGCCGTTGGAAGCGACGTTGAGGTTCTTGAGGGTTGCTCTACCTGTAGATGCCTACTGACGACTTCTAGGGACCTTGCTGTCGGTGATTGCAAATCCTCAATCACTGACCAGTGTTGGTTTGGCTTTCCCGTATTGGTTATGGTCCATGGGTGCAGATTCTCGTTTGGTAAAGTTGGTAGGCTGCAGAGTACAGATTAGGTTGCAGCTGCAACCTATTGATGTCTAATTGTGTGCAGGAGCACAAGCCCAATCGGGTCTGAGCCACATGGGCGCATGCAGTGTACGATCGTCGGCAGTATAGTACATGTACACCAACACGTGTGTACCAACAAAACGTGCAGCAACACCTGCATATCCTCAGCTAGCGTGATCCTTCTGCGGGTCATGGGCATGGTTCAGGCAAAAAGGTGTCGAAAACGACGTCAATCGTATCGCCAAGCTCAACTCTGTCAAACCAAGATTCAGCTGCTTGCTGGTCCACACCTCTATACATAGATTTTGGCTTAGTTGCTTGTAACTTTAAAAATCAGAAACGCTTAACGAAACACGAATGACTGAAGAAGCGTTCAATTGGACAGGTTATGCGCCCACTCCAGGCCTGTCATTTGTTGTGCCGTCTACCCTAGGGTAACCCAGGGTCCCCCGATTGCGGAACAGAACTTACACGGTAGTACTGTAGTGGGTAACAACTGAAGGATTTGTGAGCCTCGCGATCCGTTGGCAGTAGTAACACCTGATAACTCCCAGGCGACCCATCATCATCGTGCGTGGCTGAATTTTGCTAATTTGCCCAGTTATCCTGAGCTGTTCGGGGTCGTCTACTAAAACGCGTCTCCTTCTTCACATTCCACGGGACGAACATCCTGCGCCGTAGAGCCGCAGTCTTCAGCCGAAATGAGCCTTTTCCGCGGTCTTGTTGATCTTTTTGACTTCCCGGCTGGCACCGCGCCGGACGGTGTGAAACCCGACTTCACAAATCCGCCGACTTGCACGCCTTCTGTGCTCGGTGTCTCTATTGTGGTGCTGTTCTTTGCATCTTTATTCACAGGCTGTCGATTGATTGCGAACTGGAAGAAGCTCACATGGGCTGATCGTAGGTCTTCTATTCTTCTCGGTGCTGAAAACCTCTGACGCGTGTGATTAACATTTTACAGACTTCAACACATTAGCCATTGTGTTTTCTCTCGCACAAAGCGATTCAGTGCTGTCTCGTAAGTCTTTGTTAACCATGTTAATACTCGGGGTGGCCGTCACACACTTTACTCGGGTCAAACGAAAATTAGAACTGAGACACGTGCGCCATCGATGGGACATACCAGCATGTTGGTTCTTCGGAGACTTTGCCAAAGTAAGTAGCCCAACTAAATAGCTCAACGGTGCTTTTAACCTTTTGGAAACATTCAGCCGACCACTAGTCCCTGGATGCGGCCAGCCAAAGAATGTCGGCGACTTCCAAGCTGCATTCGTGTTGACATTAGCTACTAGTTGACACTCAGCCAAGCGCTCATGACCACCCCGGCTCTTATGTTCTCGAAGGCATCCCTACTCCTTCTATTCCTTCAAACATTTCAAATCCAGGGTGGTATGCGGCTAGCTATTCGAATCGGCTTTGTGGCCATCATTTTCGTTTATCTTCCAGCTTTCCCTTTGGCAGGCTACTACAACACACCGAGTCCCGGACAAACCTGGCCTGGGGATGATGTAATGCTTGCTATGAAGCAGGCGGGTGGTATCTATTGGGGCATCGTGCAGTCTGCATTGGCCATCCTGTTGGACCTATACATCTTCATATTGCCTCTACCTGCTATAACAAGGCTACAGATATCAAGATCCAAACGCAACCATTTGGTGGTAGTGTTCTCCACAGCCTCCCTGTAAGTTGTTTCCGTATGAATCTTTTTTTTTTTCGGAGCCCCACGAATGTCACTAAATTGGGGATCTGTAGCGGCGTTGTCGCCAACATCCTCTCCCTCGGCTATCGAGTGATTGAGTACAAGAGTATGGAGGATGCCACTTGGAACCTTTATGCAATTTTGCTCTGCGCGTAAGCTGCCCAACTCGACTCCTCACTACTGGATGTTCCTGTCCGCTAATGCTGAGCAAAACAGGATCGTGGAGATCAATATCGCCATCATCGTCTGCTCGGTTCCCGGCTTAGCAAAGTTCCTCAGGATGTATACAGGTGATTGGGCCCCGATCCAGTCACTTCGATCCAAGTTCTTCAGTCCTGGGAACTCTTCCAATACTTCAGGACCGTTTCTACGCATCAATCACGGTTGGCCAGCCCCGCGTCAGTCTGAACCGAGCTTCCATCCTGACTTGGAAATTGCTACCCACAAGTCAACTTCATCCTCATTGCAGCATGATGACATAACCGATGGGTCTGTGAATGTGAGCGAACGATGGCAAGTAGACCCGTATTTAGACACACGTGGGCCGGAGTACTCATGGATGTACACAGAGAACCCTGAAAGCTGCCCAACTGTTGTAATAGGCCCTTTAGAGAAACCTCAAGGGTCTAAATAGATGCACGAAGGCTAAGGGTCCTTCACGATAGCCATGGAAAATGTTCGTTTCAGTTCATAAATCAGGAAAATCACATACATTAATATCATAACACAGCCGTATTCCAAAAATGCGAAAGCGTCATTCTAGAGCAACTGTAGCTTATTTACCTTCTGTCGGGTCATTCCATATGAAGGTCCATAGAAGCTTCTCCACAAGAGGTCTCCTAAACCAGGCTAACCCATAGGAGGTTATTCCCTAGGAAGTTATACTATAGAGGGCTATGCTATAGAAGGCTATTCTGTAGAAGGTTCTCCTAAAGAAGGCTCTTCTATATAAGTTTATTTTATGTGATATTTATCCCACAGCAGGTTTGGCAGTAAGCACTGCACAGATACTCTACTGCATACCAGATGCTGTGGCCGCATAGCGGACACCCGAGCAAAGCTCGTGACTGATGAATGGCTAGCTGTCTTTGAATTCGGCTATGAAAAAGACACGCTAATTCGGACCGTTGCGGTAGGGCAACTTGCAGTCCATCTTCACGGTTCTGTCTCAACTCAGCTGGCTTATTCCTCAGCGTGTCTCACGCAACCACACGGCACATTATCTGCGGAAGATGCGGAGAAACATCATCGGATTAAGACCCTACATGAAATGTAATGCTTTCAGAAACGCCTGTCTCCATGACGCTATGACTACCACATGCTGCATTTGAGAGCGATTACGTGATACGTGAGGAGAGTTTGAGCTGTCGGCTTTCTTCGTTAGATAAGTTTCGGGCCAGAAACGCCATGGTCTGCTTCCGAAATTTTCCCGATTACCACACAATTTTGAGAGTTTCGGCAAATATCGTGACAAACTCACTCAACCCTCTGAAAGCTTCCGTACCCATCTGATACGGGCATGACTCGTGGCACGTGGGCGAATACTGCACCCTCGACCTGGGTGGGCATTACCCAGCATCACGGATAAGCTCTAATGCATTGGTCTCAAAAGCAAACTCAAAGTCACATAGGAGACGGACTGTGCGGGATTGCAAAGCCTAACTTGGCTTCTTCATACCAGATTTCAAGAGTCCTCATGAGTCCTCATTTCACTGCGCAGTTGAGGCATCAAAGACTATAATTCGAAATCTGCCGACCGCGCTTGTCAATCACCCGGACGCAACGGGATGGGCACAGCTGGGGAGACGGGTCCTATCTTGGACACGGCCTCGATTCCTCTGCTGATGACCATGAGTGGATTCATCGCCGTCGCCTGCTACAACAGCATCGAGCAATTCTTCATCATATTTCGGACTTTCCGACGGCGCAGCGGGCTCTACTTTTGGTCCATGATTACCGTAGCCTTTGGTATACCCTTCCACGTGCTACCAAACATCCTTCGCTTTTTCGGCACTGTGCCAAACGGGAATCTGGCAATGAGCGTTCTGCTTTCCGTGGGATGGTGGCTCATGGTGACCGGCCAGTCGGTGGTGCTTTACTCTCGCCTAAACTTGGTCGTTGCCAGCCGCCGCACGCTGCAAATTGTGCTCGGCCTGATCGCTTTTGTCTTTATATTTGTACAAATTCCCACGACCGCCTTCTTTCTGGCCTGCAACTGGCCAGATGAAGCTACAGCTCTCAAGTATAGCGACCCCTATGGTACGCGACTTCCTGCGTAACACCTATACCTGAGCATATGCTAGGACGTCATATCTGACGCAGAGAATACAGGGAAATTCGAAATAACCCAGCTCGTCGTTATCACTGCCCTGGAGACTTTCATCTCCAGTTTATACGTGTATGAAGCATCTCACGGGCTGAAGCGCTTGGCCGTCTTAAAGAAAGACCGCGTCAAAACTGTCTTTCGTGAGCTGGTTGCGCTTCTTGTCCTCGTAGTGTCTCTGGACATGACACTCATCGTCCTCCAATTCACCAACAACTACTTGATTCAAGCGACCTGGAAACCCGTCGTTTACAGTGTGAAGCTCAAGGTAGAGACGCTGGTGCTGAACAACTTGGTCAACCTTGTCCAGTCACGTTCCTGTTTGTGCCAGAACTTTTTGGAAGAACCTATATCCACTCGAAATTGCAACTGGCCAAAGGTGCAAGAGAGACGCACGGCATATCATAACTTTTCCGAGGACAGCTTAGCAAGAAGGGGACCCTATTACGCAACGATATGAAAACTGGGGGAGACGTGACCTAGATGTTGTACAAGAAAACTTTGCTGTCTAACCCAATTCATCTGTAATTTAGTCTGCAATTTGGGGTAAGGAGGACATTCCTTGGATGAGCTGAGAAAAAAATTCAGAATGACAATGTCGCCCCCAGAATCCCCAAGTTAACAAGCGGTTAAACGTGCCACCCAGCTGTATCATGCATCGTGTGGTCGCGACTCCCATCATTCAAATCTCATCTCATATCGGAAAAAAGGGAAAAAAGCGTACACGAAAGACTCCTTACGCACTAAGGTAAATATGTAGAGCGTGCTACCGTACGACTGGCATATACTCCTTCTAACTACAACTATTTCAATGTTGCCTCTTATCTTTTTGTGCCATGTCTGAATGATCCAAAATGGAGATTCAAGCTAAAATGTGATATAGGATCCTCACTTAAGTGGAAGGCAGGAGAGAAAAATATTTCACAAGCTAATCACGTCTTGTTTAGAATCTAGTAATCGAGGCGAGTGGACAGCATCTGAGTCTACCAGCTGGCGAGGACAAGCGGGCACCTATTTTCGAAGATCTTTCATTATTATGTGCACTAAGACAGAACTCTTCGCTGAATGATTGTGGAGTATCGCACCGTACCGGATCTTTGCTGTCGGCTTTAGTCGATTCCCCTTTAGCTAGCTACGAAGAACCGTTCCAGTTCGAGTCCGAGTGCGAGAGGGTGGAGAAAAGAAACACGAGCTTTGGAACGCATATAAGTGATCAGGTTGACTAACCGCTCTTGATCGAGATTCGTAACCTCTTTGATGTGGTGAACACTCTCCCATATAAGGTGTCGCTGGTCTTCTTGACATGTCATCACCTTCTGTAGCGGGTCATCACCTCGTCATAAAGATAATCTGGATTTCTTAAATGATTTTGCTTTATACGACCATTCCCACAACCAACGTCCTCGTCGTAGTTGGTACCGGTGGGATGGGCATCCCCGTTGCCCCCGGCGTTTGGGTATTGGCAAACAGGTTCTGCTCGCAGAATACTCAAACAAGAATCTCGCCACTGCTGAGATAAATTTTGACCAATGAGGGCTAATCTGTGCATACAGCGCTTGTGGACATCGCAAAATACGATTCCGATATTCAGTTGGCCGAGAAAGCAGCTGGGATCGGCTTCTTCGAAACAATCGTTCACAATGTAGCGGTAGGACCTTCCGTCGGCTCGGTTCGTCGAGTTTACGAGATTGACCTTCTCGGAACTGTCAACTTCATTGACGCATTCCTGCCCGTGGTGCAGGCTGGTTCCAATATGGTTTGCATCTCGAGTATGGCAGGTCACCTTTGCCCTCCTCTAGCCCTCGGATTTGAACGCCATCTCGCCACTGTGCCCCGAGAAGACGTCTTAGACCATCCCCATTTGAGAATCAAGGACCTTGAAGAACCCAAGGGTGCTGGAAATGCATCCAGCATTTCCAAGCGGGCAAACCTGGTTCGCGTGCAGGCATCTGCTGGTGCTTGGGGACTGAAGGGTACCCGGGTAAATTCCTTAAGCCCTGGCGTCATCTCGACTGATCTTGATCGGAAGGAGATTGAGGGGCCTGCGGGACAGTTTGTGAAATCATCACCTGCAGGTAGAGTTGGCGCGCCGGAGGACATAGTTAATGCTGTGGCGTTCCTGGTCAATCCTGCGTCCTGCTTTATTACCGGCAAAGACATCTTGGTGGACGGCGGCGTTACATCGTCAGTTAAATGGAGGCGGCAAGAGGATTCCTTGAACTTTACAGACAGCTGAGAGACCTGTGGAATGACTCTTTTCATTCTAAATACGATTCCGCATAGGGAAAATAGAAGGGCGTACACGGAAGATTACATATGCGCTTAAGTATGTATCTTGAATATCCTGTCGTATGACGGGCAAATATAATAGCTCTAACAGCTGGGAGGGCCGCTGTGATGTTTTGGAATCACCTTGCAGTGACAAAGTTTGGGTAAGTGAAAGAATGGTCCACTCGTCAACGCAACGGCTTTTTTCCGAAAGACAGCACCATCTGTTCCCATGAGACATGCTCACCAAAGATGAGTTTCTGGACCATCCGCCCAAAAGACAAAGCCACGCGCGGGTTTCCGAGCGTGCACCGATTTGCGATCTCGGCTTGAGTGGTACCGAAGATGTCGGCCAGCGTGGTCTGCTGAACGTGCTGGAAGTCGCCGTCATCTACATCGACTTCAGCTTTAAACTCAGCTCCAGATTTATCGTCGCAACTGCCGTCGCCCGTATGATCCGCCTGTGCTTCGCGGTTCAAGTACTCGGCGCGGGCTTTCTCCCATTGCAGTTCTTGCAAAGAGGTCCTCATGAGGGTCAAAAGCTTGGCGACAGACTCTTTGTGCTCTTGTGGGTATAATGGACCGGCTACAAACTCGGGCGACAAGGCAAGACGCTCAAGTGGAACCGTCTGAGCCTTGCCCCAGTCAAGAACGCCTGTGAGATTGTATTCTTCGTCGAAGAGTAGGTTACCGTGGTGGAAGTCCATATGGCAGAGTGGAAATGGCCCGTGTACTCTATCCTTGATGATGATATGGGATATGGCGTCTTTGAGAACCCAACAGGCAGTGTTCCACTCTGGGTCGTCCGGGTGCTGCTCCTTGATTTCTCTGTTCTCTTCTTGTCTGTGATTATAGAACCACTCAAGTGATGTCTGTGGCGAATTGCTAGGGACAGGTGAAACATTATCGAGGAGATGGCCACCGTCTTCAGTCGGCAGCGAGATGATTTCAGCTGGCCCAGCGCAGTCGGGCCCACGCCAGAGGATACCAATTTCGTCGAATGATAGTTCACTCTCGAGCTGAAACAGCACGTCCGCGAGCTGCCTGGCTACCTTGGGAAGGTACTCTGCGGGCACATCACGCGCGAGTGGACCTCCCACGTCTCGTCCAGGCAAGAACTCCATCAAGATGAACGGGAACTCAAAGTCCTCTGACGAATCGGTGTGGTGCCCAAACACACGCGGCACTGGGATTGTTGTCCGTTCCCGGACTAAATTCATGGTGACAATCTCGCTGAGCATATATGTGGCGTCAGCGTTATCCATAACGGCATGCTGTACCTTTGCCACCCAATACACATTGTCTGAGAAGGCGACCTCGAATACCACATTGTTGAATCCGTAGGAGAAGACGGAACGATCTATGGAGCAGTTGACGACCTCATCGAGATGCCTCTCCACACGTTTGCGGGCAGCCAAGGCTAGACGCTCTAGAGACCGGAGGTCGGCCGACTCCAGCACGTGGTGAATCTGCGCATGCAACTGGCCAGAAATGCAGTTGAGACTTTCCAAACCATTCCAACAGTCTCTGGGCCTTGAATGAACCATGATTGAGGCGGAGTCTGATTGCTAAAGCCGTGTCTGGTAACAAATGGGACGACGTAAGGTGTATGGTGCTTGAATAGCTGGCCTAGCCCAGCCTGGGATGGACGGTCCAGGGCGTTTTATACTCGCGCACCCCCTGAACAGATCAAGAGCTTCCAGATGTCGCCAATGCGCCTTGCCTTCACAACCAGGCCACTTATAAAATCTGGCTGTAATTGCTGCAGAAGATTTGTCATACTGGAAAATGCTTGGTTATGGGCGATTTGGATTGCATCTCCCTCGATAGAATGTACTGGTGAGTCACTGGATGGCAGCGCCTGGTCCACGGCGTAGTGCTGCACAGCCTGCTAGCTTGCCGGTTGCCTAGTGCTCGTAACATTCCGCTTGTTCAAACTCAAGTCACTGGCTCCAGCCTACCAACAGTCACTTCGGACACGCCCAGCCACGGCCCTCACCTCATGTGTCCGGCTGAGCCTGTGCCTTGCTATCTGCTCGGGTTTTGAGGTCATCTATAGTTAGTAGGCGGCTAGCGCTCAGTCTTATTGGAGAATGCTTTGGAATTCAGAAACAACGACTGTTAAAACACTCGCCCAGCTTTCAAAGAAGTTTGCATCTTTCATTCAGTCCTCGAAGTCCGGACACACCGCATGATCTGATCAATCCCTCTACGTTGCCATCCACAACAGTCACGGCAGACTGGAGCTTTCCGACTCCAAGTCAAATAGATCTGTCTCTGAGATTACACTATTTTCCGCACCGTCATAATCACATAATTCCCCCCCTACGTCCCAAGAAGCACCTTGTGGAATACACAGTTTGTTCCCACTCAGGGCATCAAAGGCGTACCAGTCCAGAGATGGCATTTGGTGAGATGTAAGCCTGGCCAGGCTGAGGCTCGGATATCGAGATGCAGGCGACGACATTTGGAGCTGTAGTCGGCTGGGCGAGGGCCTGGGGCTGTCAATCGCATACAAGAGTTTAGGGCTCCCAGAACAGTGTTTTGTAAAGCTGAAAGATGTTACGTTGTGCGACCACACTGATAGACTGTTGCTCACAATGAGTACCTTTAGCGGTAAGGATTGGGCCACTTGATTTCCTGTTCCCATCTTCTGGCTTTCAGGACGATCGCCCTCGGATGTGGGCTCCAATAGCTCCTCACACTATTTTGTGGCAGATTAGCCTCCTGGCGGCGGGGCTCGGGGAAGTGATGCATTGGGACCTTGAGAGTTGTAGAAATGCTCTTACGATGTAGGGCAGTTGGCAATGCAGACGATCAAGCGATGGCATCAACCCATTGATAGACTTAGACATTTGAGAATGGGACTCATCGTCTGTGTATCTCACATTTGCCAAGTCGATATCGAGTGAAGTCAACCCCGTTTGCAGCGAGAAAAGATTCGACAAGGCGGAACTCTTCACACCCAAAGCTGTTCCTCCCCTGGATAGATCCGTAGTGAGCGGAGCTGGGAGAACCCATGCAGAACATGCCCAAGCTCCTCCAGATCTACAGCTACCCGAGATGGGCCGGGATCGAATTGGCGTACACCCTGTTTGTGCTACTCGTCGCTGAAATCCTCGGGTCTGAGCGGATCAAGGCGCATGATGACAGTATTGGTGTACCGCTGAGCAGCGGATAATGTCCTTGCGTTCTGTAGAGGTCGAAGTAGTCCAGCTCGCAGTGTTGAGGCTGAAAGGTGAATGCAGCTCAGGGCGAATTCGTAGCATACTTTGGAGATGGCGACATCTGGACGTTCCTGACATCCTTACGAAAAGATTCTGGGCCGACGAGGTTTAGGATACTCACCAGCAGCTCCAGGCGGGGGGGGGGGGCATCTAACAGCTGTATAATTGACCAGTGGAAAGGTTCAAGCTGGGTTGTGGCTGCGGCGGAAGAGATGTGGTTACAACATGGACAACCCTGACCAATGAAGAGGCATGCGGTGTTGGAAATGTTACTGGTCGTATACACTGCTGGCGATGATATCACCATAATCACTGGCCCACCATGGTAGTATGTTGCTATACTTAAGAGGGCACCAAGTAGAGGGTCAGGAGTGGGATGCGGAAGCTGGCAGGATCTAGGCACAGCTGGTGTGCAGCAAAATGGAGAACGTTGTGGTGGCATTGTCATCTGTGAGACCCTGCTCTTAAAAGCTGTGAGCTAGCCTTGTTTAAGGCTCTGTTGCAACATTACTTCAGGGGCTATTGAGTACGTACACTTGCTCATGGACAGAGTGACTCATCACCTGCTTGTTTGAAGACCCGGGAGATTTCTGAGACTTCTAGTTGTTGGTGTAATGAGCACATGGAAACAAAAGGTCCGAAGTATGGACGGGAGTGGTGGGGTCTGGATTCAGACGAAAACCGTCGGACGGAAGCAGTGAATTTGCCTGGACGAAAGCACTAGGATGGCTACGTCTTGACACGGCTCTGTTCTGACACGGCTACGCCGCACAGATGCTGTGGATTCGTCCGGTGTCAGGATCAGACGAGAGCTCGTGCCATGCACTTGGGAACAACACCGGGCTGTAAGCAACAGTGGGCTGCCAAAAAGCCCTATTCAAATAAGTGAATGGCAGAGCGAGCTCCTGCCACCTGGCAAACACTAATCATCATCCAAGTTGTCAAGAAAGCATTGCTCAAGGGATCTCCTGTTTGTGGGGAATCCTTTCTCATTATCATTTGCTTGACTGCTTTCGGTAGTCAGTGATTTAACGAGCCCAAAATTTCAGGTAGTGGGTAATTAAGCTGTGTGGGCAATGAAGCCTGGTCAGTTGTTCAGCCAAGTCATTCAGCCGCGTCATTCAGCCGCGTCGTTCAGCCACCTGGTCCATCGCACCCCCTTACAGCCTTGTCCTGCTGGTGATCCCAGTCGCCGAACCCCAACTCCCCTAGTCACACCAGCCCTCCATTCATCTCAATTGCCCAAGCGAGGACCTGTTTGAGGTCAGCAAGGACCTCACTGTACGTTCCCTGCTCGTTCCTCGAGTATAGCAGGCCCTTCTGCTTGCCAGCCTCTCTCAAGTTGATCAGCATGTTGGTCAGCCCCTCTTTGAAGGGCGGTGTCGAGGGGAAAAGAGGTGAGTCTGGGTCAGTCTCTTCGCGTTGGTGGACCGGCAAACGGTGCCTGCTCCTGTAGCTCGGGTCGACGCGTTCCAGCTGTCGCTCGACTTCCTCTATCTCCTCTCGAAAGCTGTTGAGCTCGCCGGCGTCCTGGACTAGGTGCTGGACCATGATTCCTCTTCCCATTTTCTTGATGTGCGCACGCCGCACGACGTACCGGTTCTTTGGGGTGTCTATGCCGTGTACGAACTCAAGATGGAACTCCGGAGCATTGATCTCCTCTGTACAGTCTGGCATAGTGCAGGCCACACTTGGTCCCTCGCGGCTGTTTCCAGGTGGAGGCGGCGCCCAGTTAGGGATGCCGCCCTCGGGATCCTGAGAGGCGTGGTTAGGAGGATAGAAGCACGCACGTCTGATTAAAGCAGTTACTACATACCAAAGAGAGTACAGCAGGCTGTTGGCTTCCCGCTACATCGTTGAGATGCTTGATCATTCTCGGTATCATGGCCTCCCAACGTGGATCGTCCGGGTTGATCCTGGCAACGGATCAGCGGACACCGAGCGACTGGATCGGTAGGCAGCCTTACCAGCAGTAATTGCGGAGAACAATCTGCACTTGCTCCGCGATTTCCACCTGTTGGCTATGCGTGAGGACTGCCGTCTGGTGTATCAATGGGGCGACATCTCTCTGAAAGAACGAGCGCAGCAAGCCCTCGTGGCCATCTCCCATTGGATTGCTGCGAAGGAGCAATGTTAGCTGTCGGGGAGTCAAATAAATTTAGGTTACCTGAGTCTGAAGATACGAACCCAAGGACCTTCTCCTCAGTGTCCTGGAGGATGCGGTCGAAAGCGAGCTGTGCAATCCTCAGTGCCATCGTGCCCCTTGAGTAGTAGTACTGCACGAAACTGCATGTGTTGGTAGTTGGTAGTTGGTAGTAGGCGGGGTGCGGGCTTGAGTTGTAGACAGTGAATATAAACAGTGGACTAAGTTTCGCCGTGATTAAAGCTGCGTGGTTTTGGTCACGCGTCTTCGTCTGATATTCTGTATCCACTGGCCCAGTTGAAAAACATAGGTCTGGCATGCCACATTAATCCTTCATTAGAAGCAAACGCCATATTCAAACGGAAGTCTTGTATTTCGTTGGAATTAAAGAACAGTTCCTGTAACTGAGGAACTGTCACGTACATTATGTAGCTAATGTTCAATAAGCGTGAGACGTAGGTCAGCTATGTTCTGAATGCAGAGACGAAGTACGGCATTTGGATCATTCGCGGCTTCGGTCTTCCCACAGATCGCGCACGTCGAGGGTTTTACGACTCTCAACAAGGTCGAGGAATAGAGCCTGAAGCAGGCGAAATAGAAAAACACTTCCCTCCAACGCTGCTACCAGCACGTCAAGCCACCATAACTCATGATGTGTAATATCGCTCCCAGAACACAGTGGATGGGCATTCAGCGAGCCGGGGCCTCTTGAATCCTTCTGTCATGTCATATCCAGGGTCGCAAACCTGAGGTCCTGCTCCAGATTCGTCACGACCTCATCGTACACATGTTGCCGGAACTTCTCATCATCAAAGCTCCATTGGGATAAGAACCTGCTCTGGGAGTTTACCTGCCGCTTGGGCTCGTGGCGAGTGTTCTGCGACATAAGCTTGTCAAGGTCGTCTATTTCTTGTTTGATTCTCGTCAATAGGTCTTTGCAAGCGCTGCCGCTGACAATGAAGGACGACATCTGCCTGAACTTGGCTCTAAGGCCAGACACCTGTATTAAGTATCAACAGACTTCATAGGACATCTTTAATGATATGGAGGCATATTACTGGGGCCTTCTCGGTAAAAGACTCATCAATGCCCAAGCGCACCTTGAGTTCCTCCACAGCCTCTTGGATCCGCACGATATGACGCCGGAAAACCTTATCGGAGTTCCAGAGCCTCTGCTGGACTCTGGCCTGGTTGGCCTTGTCATGCCAGCTTGGGCCGAACGGGTCGCGAGTCATCTCCTCAATCTGTTCCGACGGAGCGATTCCTTCGAGAAGGTGCTCAAGTACATTCTTGAGCTTGCAGTGTTCTGTCTCACGGTCGAGGATGAGGTTGTCGATGTGCCGGCCGTAGGCTTGCCACTTGTTGAGTGTGGTGATGCCCCTGATCGATAGTTCCAGGCCGGAGACGACGATGGGAATGGCCCCGAGGGCGAGGCCAGCCACCTCGAATCCGGAGATGGTCTTACCCTTGTGCCGTCACTGCTGCATTCAGCCGTGTGATCACATGTATATCGATGTTCTGGCTGAGCAACGAAGTTCCGATTCTGCAATGCTGGCAGCAAAGAAAGTGCCAGTGTGGAGGAGGGGCAATGAACAGTCAGCCGTCACACATTCGCCATGATCCTTCAGACGTGCCCACTATGTCACATGGAGCTGCAATCAATCATCGAGTATGCCAAACATGTCGGGAAAGACCTGGTCGACTTTGCCCTTTTTGAGTTACCATCCGGGGAGGTCGATGATGAAGAGACAAGTGACAAGGAAATGTCAGAATCAACATCGACCACGACTCCGACCATGAGTCATTAGATCACAGTGAAGAGCCTGGCAACATTGCATGTGACGAGGAGCCTCTCAGAGAAGAAAGTGATTCTGTCCCTGTTCCCCGTCAATCTGTGAGCAATGGAGCTGTTGTCGATCCCGGACCGGTCATCGACCCGCACAGGGCCAGTCAGATCTTCAATGGTGGTGCTGGTGGGTGTGATGCGTGTGCTTTCTGGGGCCTGGGCCCCTTGATTATTCAGCGAGGGGTGCCCCCGGTACTGCCTTCAATCTCAAGCCAGTCAGATCTTACTGGACAAGTCGCCTCCTTGTAGGAAATACGAGTTGCCATGAGACCCCACCATCCGGGATACCCCAGGATGCGGGACAGCCAATTTCCCCATACAAACCCTAAAAATACTACTTATTTAACTACCTCTATAGCTATAATTAATTTAATATATTTTTAGCAAATATTATATATAGTATTTAAATTACTTAAATATTATATTAAAAATCCAAATATAATTCTGTAGACTATATATAAAACTTTATTTAGAAATTTAATAATCCTTATATAAAAATT
>JADAZS010000228.1:0-75066 GCA_014872975.1 Diaporthe citriasiana | reverse complement strand
ATAATAATATATATAGTAGGATTAAATAATTAGTTATATAAGAATTATTTAAAATCTTTTAGAAAAGTAGCTAGAAAGTTAATTTCTTAATTTTATTATCTTATAGTAAAGCTAATTTAATTCTACTTTAGTATTTCTTTTAAGTAGTATATAGTATACCTAACCTACTTTTATAGTTTTAAGATCTTATATAGCTAAAAATAATAATAAAGATTATATAAAAAGGTTTATAAGGTTATATATAAATTATTATTATAAGTAAATATAGAAAGACTACTAGGGTAGTAGATTAGCTTAAGTATTATACTTATAATATTTAAATTATACTTTTTTAAAGGGAAAGTAGGGTTTCTAGTAACCCCTAGGGCTAGTTTAGGGGTAAGGGCTAGGCTATTTTTACTACTAAAGAGTAGTATAAATTTTACTTATTTAATATAAAGGTATTATTAAATTATTTTATCTTATAGTTATTAATTAAGCTTCTTTTTCTTATATTTTAATTTAGTACTACTAAGCTACTAGTTGGGTATTATATCCCTAGTACTAAACCTGGGAGTAACCTAGGTATTAATAAGGTTTTAAGCTACCTAGAAATATAAGATCTAGCTAACCTTAGGCTAAAAGTTATATATCTTATCCTATTCTAATATAGTAATACCGGTATATAAGTATAAAAGCTATATATTAGGTACTATACTGGTATCTTAAATAGTTTATTCCCTGTAAGAATAGGAATAATTAAACTATTAGGGTTAAGGGTTATAAATAAAGTAGATAAATATATATAATATAGGTAGGGTATAAGTACTAGTAAAGAGTAGTATATTTAGAATAGAAACTACTAATTATTACCCTTTCTCTTTTTAATTTCTTTCTTCTAAGTAGCTATTCTTTTATAGCTAATACAGGTTTTTTGTAGTAGAGGTATAGTATTACTACTATGGGTCTAATCTTGGGGTTTTTTACCGAGATAATATAGATTACTAATTATGTAACTAATACCCCTAATACTTAGACTACACTAGATATTTTAATATAATTTAAATTAGATTCTTCTTCTTAATATTTAAATATAATTAAAATGAAACACATATAACGTGGTTGTGGTGTGATCGGGATATTAATATGAAGGGCTTTGGCGGTTAGGGAGGTTTTGGAAATTCGGAAATACGGTTGGTTTTTTTTATTCTATTTTTTTTTGTTTCTTTTCTAATTTTGTCTTTGGCATTGAGTGGCTGTGTTGACAGCTTCGTGTCAAGTTGCGTAGTGCAGCCGCTTGCCGAACGGCAATCCCAGATCTGCTTGACGTGAGACTAAAAGTTATCCTCTACATGTTCGCAGAGTCTTTGTAATGCGACTCGCAAATTACGCTTACTGGTCTCCTCCTGAGGCTACCCGTCTAAGTGCCAACAAATGATAGTTGTGAAATTCGCTCAATAACCACAGCTTGTGAAGTGCACGGATTCCCTGTTTAGTGTCATGAACAGCATCACTGTTAGCGACGAGGACCCAGCAATCACTCATCAGATCGAGGGGACATTTGGAACGGAATGTCCCGCTTGGATCTGGAAGAAACCCCTCGACGCAACAATGACATGTCTTTCGACACCAAATAATACCTGTTCGGTAGCCACAGTGATGTCTGATAAGAGGAGTGTTTCGTGGTTGAATCGGTCGTTGATGCTGTTCACCAAAGACTATGATATGAGTATCGAGTTTGCTTCATCCACACCTTAGGTTTGGTGTGATATTCTCGGCTCAGAAGAGCTGATCCAGTGAGGGGCTGTGTTCTCAATGTCTATCAATTACTAGTAACTACTCGTAAAGTCTAGCACACAACGGTATACGCCATCGCTGGATACATTGGCATCCAAGCGTCTTCCAACTTGACCCACCAGGGTATACGAATTTATATTTAAGGAGATGCCCGCTGTCCTTTGCTCAGATGCTTTCATCGTTGGAGAATTGAAAATTCCCTTTGTCTAAGTCACGTAATGCGCCACGTATCCAACCTCCATCATGGACCCATAACCATCTAGTGTAGCTGAATTGGGATATCCAGGCTTGGGTGGTTGGTCAGCAATGATCGGTTGGTTCTCAGAAGAAACAGAAGCAACTCACCCAAGTGCCGCCAACTGCAACATTCAGAATGAAATATAGGCTTGAATGAGCCAGCGCGTTCCAAATATCTTGATTCAACTGACTGCCACTGATCTGGTGAAAGACTTGGCCATCCATGTACCAAGTAATGGTCTCAGTTGCCCAGTTGTTAGACCTGCGGTCCCATTCGATCCTCCAATTATGCCAGCCCTGATCAGGAATGGCAATAGAGTTGCCGATCCCGGTACCTTCGTTGCATATACCGCCTGGGTAAGTACCGCAGTGGGCTGTTCCGTAGCCCCTGAGTATACCGTTGACCGTCTCCATAATGTCAAGTTCCCCACAGGCAGGCCAGCTTCCACCTTGGCGGAGCGACTGGCCAAGGATCCAGAACGCCGGCCAAATGCCTTGCTTGTTGGCGATAGCGTTTGAGCCGAACCTGATTTGAGCCTCTGCGCGGGTGATAGCTCCTGCTTTCGGCGTGAACGTATACTTGCTCTCGATCCTGCCAGACGTCCACCCGTAGGTGGTAGAAGAGTCCCTCCAGGGCACGAGCTGCAAGGTCTGGCCTCCGGAGCACTGCACATTTGCGGAAGAAGCAGTGTACTTCTCCCATTCCGCGTTCACGCCCAGGTATCCAGTGATGATGTTCCAGTTGTCAGACGACGGGGGGGCGCCAGCGGCGCCGCCGAACTGTGATTCCCATTGCAACGTGAAGCCCGAGTACCCTGGGGAAGCCCAAGCCGCAACAATGGTGTTGAGACCCAAACAAGTCAGTAGAGTCCCGGGATTGATTGCCCACATTGTCTCCTCAATACTAGATATGTACGTAAGGCTTGCGCTGAGCAGTGTAGCATGTAGAATGATGAGAGGAGGGTATGAACACGCACAGTCCTTTGAAGGAATGAATGATGGCGGCACACAACGAACTGATCTGGGAAAGCCAAGTGAAAAGCAAGCATAATTTCAAGCATCCAGGAAATAACGGTGCACACTTATATCATGTTTGATCAGACTCAATGGGGGACTCTACTTTTTTGCACGCCCTCGAGCGGCTGTTGTCACATTCTGGCACTTAGCTCTACTGATTTCAGCAATGGTATTAGTCCCGTGCCAAAATTACGGGTGCATTGTATGCCAAATTTCTCCAGAATGGACCTCTGACACCGGCAACCAGGACAGATGCCCAGACACATTGCCTAATCAGGCCACTTTCAAGCGAGCAGGAGTGGGCAGGCGGACATTAGTCCAGATGCCTTGGTTCGATGGGTAGTATTGAAACCCGGCATGTCGGATCCTTGTGATTCCAGAAGCATCTTGTTGCAGTAATGTTGCCGAGCAATGAGTCTTGGAGAGAAGTCAGGAGGCTTGCCGACGAGTTAGTAGGGATCAATTCCAGGAAAATGCGGCGCGGCAAAATAAGGAGCACATGCTACAACCCCAAGTGGCAGTCTTGAGGCAACGGGCATGGAGGATGATTGGTAGAGGTCCCAATTAGAGGGGCTGCCTGGGACAACTGGCGACGGCAGGTCTGCGACCCTCATTGGGCGCGACTTATAATGAGGGCTTGCCATTGGTGTGCGAGGGCGACATCTGGCCACCTGCCGAAGCTAACAGCAGCACATGGGAACCGCGAGTGGGACAGGGATTTTGGTGGAGAGTGCCGACATTGTCCTCTTGTTCCTGCAGGTGAGTTCCACGGGAGCCAATAGCAGCAAGACGTAAAGCTGTCAAAAAAAATCTTCAGGGAGACCTGTGATGATCGCTTGTGACACCGGACAGAGGCTGTTGGGGAGGCTCAGCAGGGACTGCATTGCACGGGACGCCCAGCCTTCTAGAAACTCGGCAGGCGCCGAAGAACCCTGGAAGGCCCAGGATTGTGGCGGAAGATTCCTACTTCTGCTCAGCCAAGTTGGAAATGAACCCAAGGTTTCGGAACTCTACATCATCTTGATCAGAAGAAGCTCGAGCTCGGGAGTCGTAGGCTATCCAGGCAAATCCCGCCACAGAAAACTGGCAAAATATATCCCGTGAGACGCCAAGCCCGGCGTTGGCCGGAATTTTGAAAACCAATCCACAACCACGGCTCAAGTGTAACAATCTTCGCACAAGGGTTGGCCACAGATTGTGGTCCCCACAATGATATCTGTAAAATACTATAGCCGCAAGCACGGCGACGACCATGGGTATTGGCTAGCATGGAAATCAAGAGAACAAGAACATTAAGTCGGCGATCGAGTCGGGCCGTCCTCTTTTCATTGTCCCCTGCCCACATGACTAGACCCGGCTACTACGTTACCTCCCCCCCCCCCACATTGCCGTCCAGTCGAATCATCAAGCACGAATTCCACGTTGCGTCACTTGAGCTGGTCATGTTCTCGGCCATTACTCCTGTGGACAGAGCAAGGTAGCGCGTGGCTAGCTGGATAGAAGTTCAGGACTGCTAAATGCACCTAATGTAATGACCGCCTCCCTGCCGCGAATCCGCATTAGTCAATCAGGATTGGGTGAAATTGGCCCCGAGTCAGCCAGCCAATCGTCCGTTGCTCACTTGGTTGGGCATTCTACGCTGTTCTTTGGAGGTGTTTTCTTCCTGACCCGGCCAGATGGCAGTCACCTGAGCTTTGCTGTGGCTTCTTCAACTTGAATGGCGCATAGTCATGTCCAATATCAGCATCGCCATCTGGCATTTGAATCAGCCTCAGGGCTCGATGCATGTGGGCTTGATCCCGTGCAGCTGGCCACAGCAAGAGGACAACCGCCTGACTTGTCACTCTTGGCAAATCTTAAGCGTGAAGGTACGCCGGGACTTCTGAGTACTACGAATCTAGTGTACACCAAGATCCACGTTACACCACAGGAGTGACTAGCGTCCGTCCATTTGGAACCTGCAGTGCAAACTCATATCAATCCTGAAGCTGAAAATTGTCTCATTCCACAGCTACTTGGCACTGCCGGTTCCTGGTGCGATCTTGAAGCCGGCACTGGGCCCACTCGGTGTCCTGGCGATGATGATGGGGACAGTGAGCATCCCTCTATCCTTATCCGAATCAAGCCTGCTCGAGATCATATCGTCAATTCTGTAATGGAGCTTGGAAGTGTTGCGTGGAGCATCACGGAAACAAGAAGACAACGTTATGTGCATTATGCATTTGATCATAACCCTCCAGCCAAACATTTGTTTGAACACTCTGTTCATTTCCTTTCATATGGCCATCACAGTGAATCACGATTCGTGTGTCCGATTCTGAGGCTATATGTACACTCTCAAAAACTCGACCAGAGCCATGATTGCCATGGCCTGACCGTACGGCATACTTGTGATAGGTATGTCCTTATAGTGTTGCAAGGTATCGCTGTCAAGAATGTTAGAACCGCTTTCCAAAGAAGACCAAAAAAGATAGAAAAGAGAGAGAGAGAGAGAAAGAAAGAGAAGGGGGGGGGTGTTCGCAACTCACCCCATAGCAGTTCCGAACGATGTGTTGAGCAACTCTCCATTCTCGTCCACATTGTCAATGACCGCCTTGACGGCTTTCAGTGCGACCTCATCATAACCTCCCACTTTGGCGCCCTTCAACTTCCGGCAGTCATCTGCTTCAGGGGCAGAGACAGGTGTGGATGGGTCTAGATATCGCTTCCGTCTTGACTTGAGAATGCCAAATGCGAACCCGGCTGTTGCACTTGCCTCTGCATAGGAGCCTTCCCCTTCTGGGATGTCTAAAAGCGTCCTCCAGAGGCCCGAGGGGGCTTGTAAGACTGAGAGTGCCGAGCATTGCGCCTCAAGTACGTCCCGGAGGTGCGATCCAACGGGATCCGCCGCCACATCAAGATCCAACAGCTCAATGAACTCGGGGATCACGATGGTCAACCAGCTGTTGCCCCTGGCCCATCTGGCCTCAGCGAAGTTGTGCCCCAGCTTCCCTTGCTTGCTGCTATCTTTGTAGAATTCCCAGCCGTGGAAGAAGAGACCTGTCTTGGTGTCGAACAGATACTGGCAGTGGAGTATGAATTGCTTTTTAGCCTCAGCAACGTAGTGCGGCCTGTTCAGCACCAGACCAATCTTTGCCAACGGGAGAACAGTCATCATCAGCGTGTCATCCCATAGCTGTTCATCGTGTAGGCTGACGTATGTGACATGTTGCATTCCGCCAAACTTCGTCCGGTCAAGATCCCGGTACGCCCACTCGGCCCAGCTGTCTAGCCACGGCAGATAAGTTGGGTTTTTTGTCTTTTCGTACACGTACGCCAGCGTCAGGAACACAGCCATGGTGTTGATGTTTTTTGTCGTCCCACCAGCGGCGAAACGGTTGGCGAACCAGGCCTCAATGATTTCCAGGCACTTCTCGTCGCCCGTCAACTCGTAATACTGCCATATGCCGTACAAGCCAACACCGTGAGTCCATTCCCAGTCATTCCACCCCTTTGTGTCGATTACACGGCCATCATCAAGCTTCAGGAGGAACTCGCCGGTCTTGTCTTTGATGTTGACCATGCCATCGATCAACAGCTTTATCTTTGCATGGACATCGCTGGATTTGATGCCTTGTATCTCGGTGGGCATTCTGTTTGGCTGTGTGCAGGTATGTGGTCAAAAATAGATAGGGGAGGAAAGGGAACGCCGCAACGAAGCTAGCTGCGAGCTTTCGCGGGAGGACACGTGATGGTGTGAATGAAGTGGTGCTGTCAAGCAGTAGAAGTCTCGGGAGGAGGGTAACGGAAAGGCACTGAAAGCTGAAGTATCCGAATGCAACACTTCAACTGTGGGAGGTACATATGCAACTCACGCGCTGCGTACGCGGTGGAGCATCTTCGCGGTCCCATACGTACACGCGTGTCTTGAGGGACCGAGGATGTGGTGGGTGGAGAATCTGACCCTCCCCGACAGCTCAACACACAGAAGCAGCCGGCACAGCTCGGTCCGAACTGCACCGACAGACGATGGAGTCGCCGGGGTTGGAGGCGGTCGCCAAGAACCCGTGAAGGGCTTGGGAACCAAGACGGGTCCAAGAAAATCAAGCACGGAGGCTCTACATAAGCGTCCCGGGTGGCTTGACATCAACCGCCCCGGTTTTCTGGATTCCTTCGGACCCCTTTCCCCGCGGGGACAATGGACTCGGGCGGGTCACCAAGTGGGACCTGGGGATGAGTGCTGTCTCAAATCCAAAGAGTCTGTCTTCCCCACAGAGTCAACATCGATACGAGAAGGGAGAACATGGGGAGAAGAGGGGGTGGGCCGCATGGAGTGTGCGGAGAGAGTGTGACCTTGCATGTTTTGCAAGAAGCCGCTCACCACCGATGCCATGCAGGCGGACAGCCATGCGACATCTGCAGTGATTAGTTCGGGAGGAGGAGGTGAAGACCACACGCTCGGCCGACAGGTCACTTTCTCTTTGTCTTCCTGCGAAGAAATTGTACGTGGCAACGGATGGCGAGTCGCTAATGTCTGCAGGGAGGATGATCCCTCCCCGGCCTTTTCGGGGGTCAAGGACGGTGTCACCAAACACGGCATCTCGGGCCAATGGCCGCCTACAGTAGACCCCCCCCCAAGTAGTGTCAATGCCATTCGATCCCCATGTTCTGTGGGGTCTGGGGAAGTCAAGGTCACCGTCGACAAACACTCAGGCCGGCCAAGCGCTTTCCCAGATGTCTGTGTCCTGTACTTGTCCAACGTGCTTTACCGCTGCGCCGGATCCAATTTATTCGTCCCGGGGGGGGGGGGTGTGGGGGTCCAACTGTGTTGGTAAAAAGCGATCCAAATTCGTTGATAAGACGTGACGCTGACCCATTCTGTTCTCCTCCCTCGTACTTGTCTGCCAGCCTTCCTGCTCATCTACATTTGGCCTTGTATAGCAATCTAGCGGATGTTCCCTGGCCATCCTTTTAGATTGCTTTAGTTTTTGCTCTTCCTCAGACGCCGCCACCGACGACAACCCAGCATGGTAGCGTCCGATAGTCCCAGGGAAGACATCTCAAGCAGCTCAAACATGGCCACCGACCCAGCCACTCAGCCGCGGCAAAATGCCGAACCCGACAAGGTTGAGCGCGCCATGTCCGCCGACGAGGTTGAGTTCGCCAAGGACCATCAGAACTTCTCCAAGGTTGACAAGGAGCTCGCCCAATATGTCTCGGACGTTCGCATCGAAATCTCACCCGAGAAGAACGCGGAACTACTCAAGATGATCGACAAGCGGGTTCTCTCGGTCATGGTTGCAACTTATTTTCTCCAGGCCATTGACAAGGGCACTCTGAGTTTCGCTTCAATCATGGGCATCCGCGAAGATACCAATCTGACCGGCCAGGATTACTCCTGGCTGACTACTTGCATTTACATCACAATCCTGGTCGTCGAGTACCCTCAGAATTGGGCCATCGCTCGAGTGCCCATCGCCAAGTACCTCAGCTTCAGTATCATAGCCTGGGGCGTAGTGCTTGCCTGCACCGCGGCTTGTCACAACTTCCTTGGTCTTGTCATCGTCCGTACACTGCTCGGTTTGTTCGAGTCGGCCTGCCAGCCCGCGTTCGTCGTGTTGTCTTCTATATGGTATCGAAGGGAGGAGCAAGCTGCCCGTGTTACCTACTGGTACATGATGAACGGAGCACAGCAGATCGTCGGCGGTCTCCTCGCCTACTGCTTTTCCCTCATCACTACCGGCCCCCTAAAGTCGTGGCAGTGGTTATTCATGATTTACGGCATCATCTCAATCATCTTCGGCATCTTTGTTGGATGGTACATGCCTGACAGCCCGATGCGCGCGAAATGCTTTTCAGAACAAGACAAGCACCTGCTGGTCGAGCGTGTGCGAGACAACCAGACTGGTGTTCAGAATCGCGTCTTCAAGAAGGATCAGCTCGTTGAAGCCCTTTCAGACCCCCAGGTGTGGGGCTATGCAGCCATCGCCCTCACCACCACCCTGCCCACCTCGGGACTAGGCGCATTCCAGGGCATCATCATCAAGAGCTTCGGTTTCACCACGCTACAGACCCAACTCTTAGCCATGGTGTTGGGCTTCTACATCATAATGATCCTCCTTGGGTCGCTGTGGCTTGTCAAAAAGACCGGACAGAACTTGCTTGTCATGCTGGGCTTCGTCCTACCGTAAGTACCACTGTCCAGTGCATTATCCTAATACATGACTAACGTTGGGTTCTTCTTCACAGATGCTTCGCGGGCACTATATGCTTGATGATTGTTCCCCTGGAAACTTTCTCCCAGCACGTTGGACTACTGATCTGCTACTACATAACTTTCTCCTTCTGGAGTGCCCAGACCTTGTCGCTGTCCATGATATCTCGGAACGTAGCCGGGCAAACCAAGAAGTCGGTCGCAATTGCTCTCAATTTTATCATTTGGGCTGTTGGAAATGCTATCGGTAAGTTGGTGCCTGTCTGCGATCTCTTTTCCTTGACTGACCGTGTTTGTCTACCCGCAGGACCTCAAGTCTTTTTGGACTGGGACGGCCCTCGCTATTTCATCGCCTTTGCTACTCATCTCGGTTGCTACGGTCTGCTAGTTGTAGACATTGTTCTCTTGCGTTGGTACCTCGTCGCGCAGAACAAGAAGCGTGATCGCCTGGCCGCCGAGGGTGTTCAGGAGGCACGTGATGAGGCATTTGTGCATGCCTTCGAGGATATCACAGACAGGAAGAACCCCAACTTCAGATATGTGTATTAGGCCCGGAAGTCTCGCTGCAGGAAACCGAGCGCACCAAAATCTTGTAGATTTCAAATGTACCCTCCAGGCTTGCACATTTGCGACCTGTTTAAGGGTGGAGGAATGCACCAAATCACCCCCCAAAACGCTTGCGTCTAATCTTTAATCGTTCACCGTTTTTTGTGCCAGTCGCCAGATCATGCCATGTTGACCAGGAAAACGGCTGTTGTTAGACCTCCCACACCATCGCCAGAGACCAGAGTCCCGTTGAGCCCAACTGTCCAGTTGCCATTGCCCCAAAGATTAGCTCCAAGCGTCGAGGCAATGAAATCATCCGGCAGGGCGATGGATATTGGCACAGAGACATCGTCATAACTTAGGCTCACCACGCTAATCATGGCCTGGCTTTTAGCCTTGTCCACCCAGGCTGCAGCATCAACGTAGTCGGAACCTGTGACTGTAAGGCCCTGGTATCTCGGCGCGCCGAGAAAGAGGCGCGCTGCGGTTTTGCCCGTGAAAAGACCGGCCATGTCTCTAGTAAAGTCGAAAATTTCAGCAGTCGTAGGAAAATTCCACATAGTTAAACCTTTCTATAGTATTCAGAGTTAGATACTAAACCACAAAGCAAGTAGTTTCATATAAATATAGGGAGGAGTGGGCTAAAGGCCAAACATAGCCTATCTTCAAATCCACAGCCTAGGATAGCTTTCTAGGGTGGGCTGTAGATAAGAGTACCCAGGTAGCTTCTGATAAAGGGGCCTGAGATAGTATCGAAACTTTTACTTACAGCGCCGTGGTTCACTGCAAGAAGTGACATCTAGTAAACATGTGTTAATCACCTGCTACAGGGCCCAACAAAATATGACAGACGGGAAAGTGTAAAAAGAGAAGGATGGTGCTCACGACGTCTAGTTCGCGGGCGTTGGGATACCTGGTCCAAAATGTCTCGTTCCCAAAGGCCTGGGGCGCGAACCACTGCGTCTTTGCCCAACCGATCAGCTCGTCCCTGCGTCTAAACTCATCGAGTCGATGTGAAATGTCGTTAAAGACAGTCGGGCCAACCCCACAGTTATCGCAACCACAGCAACCATAAGTAATGTTACAAACTGTGTCATAGACTCGCGAGTAGGTAGTATCTGTCGATATAGGGTACACATCGGGCACAATAATATCAGCACCAGCAGCATAGGCACTGTAATAGAAGTTCTCGCAGTTAAGGGCGAGGCTGATAGGGTGATAGGGGTCGAGTTCCTTGATCGTCTTATATGCAAGGCCAGTGGAGTTGATGGGATTGCCCTTTCCGTCCGGTTCATCGCTCTGGTACCAGCTTAAAATGCTGGGGTGAGTGCGCAAGGCAGTGACCTGTTCGATCATCTCCGTCGAGTTTTCCGGCTCCCAAATAACATCATACTGAAGGAAAATTCCCAGTTCAGCGGCTCGGTCAAGGTAGGGCCGAAATTGAGCCCAAGGAAACGGCTGCTCGCCAAGAGACCCAGTTGGAACAATATGAATCAGATTGAATCCAAACGAGGCAAACTGATCAAGGGATGAGACGTTAGTATCCCAATAGAGGGTCCATTGCACATAGTAAGTGTATGGGAAGATGACCTCCCAGGAGCTATTCTTTCCTCTCTGAGCGTGAGTGCCTCCGTACAGATTATCCAGCCTGGCCACGCTTCCATAGTCTTCAGGGTATGGCAGATACAAAAAACTGGTACTTGTAGAGTAGACGGTCGAATCTGCCAATTCTGCACGTACCAACAAATTGTATGCGTCTCGGCTGGGTACGAGGGCAGTGAGTGCGACAGGTACTTCATTACCGATGGATCCGACATCCAAAGAAGCCGAGCCCAATGTCGCATCTCCAGTGAGCACAGTAACCTGAAGCTTTTGGGCTGGAGTTGTGATGGAAGATTCACTGATGGCTTGGCCAAGCTGATACGACACCTCGGCATCTATGAGCAAAGCTGCGGTCTCGTCTGTGTCGAGATAAATGGTCATGCGCGGTTTTGCGGTAAGTCTGAGCAGTGGGTGAGTCGATACCGAAGGCTCGGCAAACCATCCACCCGGGTCAAAGGAAGAGTTGCTGTCCTATTGTGAGCCTTTTAGGAACATGCCAGTGGCTTGTATTAGCACTGCAGCGACACTCACGTCGGTCGATATGCCTTTCCACACCATACGTCAACCCCAGCAGGTTTGATGAACTGGGCGGCCGATATGACCGGGAACAAGCTCAGCAGAGAAGGCCATGTTGTTGACTTGAATTGATTCCGCATAATGGTCAGTATGAGAGCGAGTCGTCAACAGGATCATGGTGGCCCCTTTGGTACCCTATCCGGTTTAAAAGTTGAAATTTGCGCATTATGGCTTCTAATGTGTTGACGCGCAATCTCTTTGCAATCGGAGTCCATGGTTGCATCGTATCGTCTGTCTGCGTGATTCAGCAGAGAACTGATGAACGTTACATAGCTTCTAAGTGGTAGTGTAGGTACATAGACCTGATGGGGGCAACCCAGTGCCTGACCCCACAGATAGAAGGAGACTAGGGATTGGGTGACTGGATATGTGTCTGTGCAGGGCGACTGGGCGATTGGGTTCGGCTCTTCATCCCAGTTGTCCTGCCCGGGATTGCGGCGCAAAGCACCTCGTCATGATGCCCGGCCTCGGTATAGTGATTTCCGAAGACTGGTCGCCACTGTTCCTGTCGGTCTCAATCAACCCTTCCCACAAGCGCATCTGTTTTGATAAGCTGCCGGTCGCCACACCTTCAGACCTCCCAGTTAGGATCTAGCCTGTCCCAAGCTCACAGGCGATTAAAAGGCAGGCAGATTGACACCGGCACTTCGACCACAACGAAGCGGCCCAATGTGACATGGGGACTAGAACAGGGGCCCTGGCCTAGACTTCAGGTACCGGTATCGGGCGGGATTCTCGGTTCTGACTCTGTTGGATCAGACGACAGATAGGTTTATCGAGTTTGCTCCGTCAGGAGGCACAGGAGGTGAGGAAGAAGTGGCCCGCAAAAGGGAGTACATTGACTATGTAGCGTCCTCCGCCACTGTAAACCCCTACTTACAGGTGGACGTTGTCTCCCTTGTCAAACATGGCTCCCAGCTGGTGGGCGGGATTCTCTGTCCTCCTCCCAGGTGGGATTCTTGTTGGAGCCTGGTGCAAGCTTCACGGTCCAGCAAGATATATCGCTATATTTGGGGGCTGGGCTATTCCGGGTTGACAGGTGAAACAGCGCGCCGCCAACATGGCCGCCCAAAACGGCCGCGCGGAAATCCACCGGTGCCCACGTTTTGCCTTGGTTGGGCAAGTGCTCAGCGTTGCGACCCATTGATTTGGCCCTGTCACCACAGCCGGCATTAACAGAGACGGCGCCATTGTGCCATCTGTAAATGTTAGCTGAGATGTCAGCTTATGGAATCCACCACCGTCGCTTGACTATGAGGCATCTTTTTGAGCCTCATGCGGCCGCCGCCATGCAGCCATCAATCCTCACTGACTCGCTGGGATTGATCTGCAACTATTCCTGCGTGCTGCCTCTGGATGCCCACATGCCATGTCTGCTAAAAGAAGATCTCATCCGCCACCAACGCCATTGTGCACAAAGTGGACCATGGGAACAACATACTTGAAGACAAGATGCTGCTCGTGAACCGGCTTGAGTTCAGACCCACTATGGAAAAGTATTTTTTCATGCATCAACTCCATAGACGATCATTGACCTGACACAAGTTGTCAACATGGGGCTCCTCGATAACATACGGCCAAACAAAGGCGATAGCGACAACATCAAGATCCGCATCGACTCAAGCCGCTGGGAGAGGCTTCAAAGTAGCCTGTCCGACCTGGGCACCAGTATCAGACCATGGCTGCCACCGGTTAATTATATTACCGTTCACTATGCATATTTCCTCATCGTCGGACTGGCCGCAACCCTTATTTTCTGGGGTGCTTCTCATCCTGCCTTGAGTATCGGCTTCTGGGACAGCATGTTCCTGGCCTTTTCTGCGCTGACCTCGGCCGGTCTCAACACGGTCAACATCAGTGGTCAGTACTGCCCTAGTTGGATGAGAATTCGGGGACACAGCGCTAACATTCTGTAGCAATGTCCACCGGCCAGCAGATTATTTTGGCTATCCTCCTCATGCTGGGGAATCCCATCATGATATCAGTCTTCACACTTGTCTTTGTTCGTCCTGCCCTTCTCCCTTTACGCACCCTGGTCTTCCATGCTTTCGAATTTCCGGAATGCATCACCTTGGGATCCGTAGCAGGTGACTAACACATGCTAGCGGATGTATGTTTTTGAGAGACGCTTCAAGGATATCGTGCAGGCTGAAAGAGAGCGCAAGATGAAAACGACCGGGGCAGTCGTCGGAATGGCCGGCGCCATGTTTGGGTTACCAGTCATGTCCACGTTTCGCTCCCGGGACAAGACTGAATCCAAGTCACAAAGATTTCGGAGTACAGTCACTCGCGAAAGGGACCAAGGCAATATGTCAGGCATGGGCACGAAGATTGCTGCGTCTCCGGAGACAAGCGGACCGCCAAAGTCAAAGTCACCAACACCAAGTGAACTGGCCGAGAAAAAGGCACAGGTTGACTTGGAGGCCGCAAAGAGTCCATTCCTGGCTCCACCAAAGGCTAGTTCGTCGGGCGTGCCAATGAGCCCGGGGGGACGAAGCATCAAATTCCTGGACCCTATCACTGAGGTCGAGCCCAGCCAAGCAACCGGACTCGGGGTCTCGAGTGTGTACCAGCGCGGGAGTCCCCAGGTGACCAGGCAGAAATCCTCAGTCAGCCAAGACACCATGAATGGGCGTCCGGCTCGATCGAACCAGGAGCAGTCCTTCAGCATTGACACATTCCTGAAACAGAACAAGGTCAATGTAGGCCGGAACGGGCAGTTCCACAATCTAACCGCACAGGAACGTGAATACCTTGGCGGCGTCGAGTACCGCGCCATCAAGCTCCTGATTGCCACGGTCACGGTGTACTTCTTCCTCTGGCAGCTCCTCGGTGCCATCGCCCTCGGCGCCTGGATTGCAGTCAACAATCCTTCAGCTGCCAGGGAGAATGCACAGAACCCCTGGTGGACTGGTGTGTTTGTTGCAATCTCGGCGTTTAACAACGGTGGTCTGACGCTCTTGGATGCTGGTATCGCGGCATTCGAAAACGCCTGGTTCCTCTTGGTGGTCACAGTCTTCCTCATGCTTGCGGGCAGTGCAGCATTCCCAGCTTTCCTGAGGCTGATCCTCTGGTGCATGTTACAAGTACTCGAATACTGTACCCCCGAATCAGACTATGCCATCACTAAGGAGACTCTCGATTTCACGCTCAAATACCCACGCCGAGTGTACACCATGCTTTTCCCCTCTAAGCCTACCTGGCTACTTGTGGCTATGCTTGTTGTTCTGGTGGCAGCGGACTGGATTGCATTACTGGTCCTGAGCATCGGAAATTCAGCCCTTGACACAGATCCTTCTGGCGAGCGTGTATTCAACATGCTTTTCCAGTCAATATGTAAGTTTCGACCTCAAACCGACTTTTGTTTTTGTTTTAAACATTCGCTCACCATTTTAAAAGCAATATGGTCAGGGGGCTTCGCCATCATCAGCCCGTCTGCCGTCTACTTTGACATCCAGGTGCTCTGGCTGGTTATTATGTACCTCGAGACGTATCCAGGAACAATCACAATGCGAAATTCAAACGTATATGAGGAGCGATCTCTTGGTATCTATGCAGGAGACGATGAGCCTGCCAGCGCCGACAAGCCGGACCCTGGGAAAGGAGAAAGCGCCCAGTTCGCTGCACAGTCGCTGCTGGCCGTACCACAGCAAGGGAACAATGGACCATTCTCCCCCACTTCTGCATTTTCTCAGACTTCGAATATGTCAACACGTTCTATCAAGAAGCTCGCTCAAGTTGGCCGGCGTGGTACAGCCTTTGTTGGGCGCCAGATCCAGCGGCGCATGACAGGCTTTCAGGGTGTGGGCGTCAGCGCACCGCGGCGGCCCGGCCGCGTCAACGGCGGTGCATCAAGAAGCACATTCTTCCACGTCACTCCGAATCCAGGCTCCTCGCCATCACCTTCGAATTCGTCTTCGGCAACAATCACATCCACATCTACTGCGAACGAGGGAGAAGTAGACCTCGTCTCGCAGCATGTACGAAGCCAACTCTCCCATGATATATGGTGGATGGCACTTGCCATGTTCCTCATTGCAGTGATCGAGACAAAGCATAGCCTCCTCGACCCGGAGACCTACAGTGTTTTCAACATCATGTTTGAGGTTGTGAGTGGTTACACGAACATTGGACTGTCGCTCGGCCTGCCAAATCAGGCGTATAGTTTCAGTGGGGGCTTATACACGGGCAGCAAGGTCGTCATGGTGCTGGTCATGATACGAGGAAGACACCGCGGCTTGCCTGTGGCTCTGGATCGTGCCGTCAGGCTGCCAAAAGAACAGCTGGATGACGAGGAAGAGGAGGACGCAGAGATCAGAAGGGCTATCAGTCGAGACACAAGCGTCAGGAGTCGCGTGGTCAGTCGAAGAGTCTCTTTTGATGGGCCGTCTCCATGATACGTCGACATACCCCAAATTTTACTTTTCCAACTTGTGTGCTGGGTTTAACTCAGAGATGGCAAGCTCTCTCCCATTCTGTGAATAGCTTAGCCGCTATCTTCAGGTGGCTCGTTAAGCTGTCCACGCGAAATGCATTAAACAGACACTGCAGATGAGGATTTGAGCGCCTTGAGCATGAACACGACTTCAGTGCAATGGAAGATATTATCAATCAAATATATATAGACACCCAGAATTCCGCCTCCATCACCATTTGGGCAGATAGAACGAGCTGCGAACCGCTTCGGGTCAGGTCGTATCGCAAATTCCATGTCGAGATCCACAAATAGAGACATTCAGCGGAAAAGGCATGAAATAATAGCCCGCCTACACTACATTACACGAGGTAATGCGATTTGTACGGTACACGCTCTTTAAGCGTCCGCGCCTGCAGAGAGCTCCCCCCCCCCCCCGGGCCCAACCACCACCAACCGCGGGAGGCGACCCTTCAGGTAAGCTCCTTGGCAGCGCTTTAATCTGCTTGGCATCTGCATCATTTCAGCAATCAGCAACCAAATGCAGCAGGTAGATGAAGAGATGGGCAGCAGCTCATGCAATCTTTGACCCGGAATTCTTCAACAATGTCACCCTATCATGGGGTCTCAGAGCGTGCGGAGATGCGCAATGGCCATAAAAGGGCCATAATCTACCATGGTGCTGGGACACCTTAAGTTCTGCCTGCGATGTGCTCGATCCAAGCCCTGTACCCTATTTGGTTTGAAGATGTTGTCCAAGGGCTCCAGCTACCTCACAGCGGCCGTGTTGGCTAATCTCGTCTATGGTGCTCCGGCGCCGCTCTCGCTTGACCGCAGGGCCATCGAGGAGCCATTTGCGGTGCTGGATCCTCAAAACTGGGTAAATCCAGACTCAATGACTTGGGATGATTATGTGTCTCCCCCTGGCACTGGTTGGTCAAACCCGGCGAACAATGGATCTATCAGGAACTTCAGGATCGCGCTTGTTGCGGTGGACTATCCGGACGAAAACTTCACCATCACAAAGCCTGTTGGGTCAACTCCTTTCAACAACCCCCAGCCGGATGCCTCCGAACTTGAGCGTGAGGATGTCCCCGCCTTCTACAGAGATCTTCTCAACAAACCGCAGGACCTCAACCGCAACCACACCTTGCATGAGTACTGGATGGAGGATTCCGCAGGTCGATATGGCGTCGACTTGACTGCTTTTGGACCTTACAGGCTCCCTGCCAAATCGTTCCAGTACGGCGTCGACGAGGAGGGTCTTAACCCAGGAGCATGTCCAGAGGAGCCGTGCACTGCCGACCTTCGTACAGATGCTCTAGGGGCATGGCGCGCAGACGTGGGCAATGCCACTGCTGACAGTTATGAGCTTGTCTTCATCCTCAGTGCCGGCCAGGACGAGTCCGGTTCATGGCAGGAATTTGGGGTCATGAAGTTTCTCACTAATGAAGATGTTACGGACGAATTCGGCCCGCCTGGAGACAGTTCACTGCCAAATTACGCGAAAACCCGATACGTTGATTGGACGTCCTGGGCATCAGCATCAACGATCTGGCCCAATGCGGGCGGGGGATCTTCCACGCAGGCAGAAAGCTCCGGGGCTGCGACATATGCTCACGAGCTCTCTCATCTTCTCGGCATCGGGGATAATTACAACAATCCTTACGGAGTCCCAGCCAGGAGAGCCTATACGGGCCCCTGGTCTATGATGTCTAGGGGCAGCTTCAACGGACCCGGCGGCCCTCACACACGGTGGCAGATCCCGTCACTTCAAGGCGCGACGATGGGTTCCCTTCATACTGTCCGCGATAAGCTTCAGCTCGGCCTGACAGACGGGTCCAATGTGCTGATCGTTCAGAAATCCGACCTGGCATCATCCGGGATTGTTACAGCCGAGGTGACTGCTCGCGCAGTGGATGATCCTGAAGGTTTGATAGGCATCCGCATCGTGTTCGGCACCGACTTATCGCCCTACTGTAACGTCTCAACCGCGCCTCTGTGCGACGGCGGTGGTTTTAATCATTACGACCTTGAGGTTGTGGATCGCATGGGGGCTGACAGCTTTACGCCGGACAGCGGCGTCATGATCAGCAAGAGCAAGGACTCGGACAGGACCCAGCCATTCCAATGGACCATCGACGCGAATCCACAAGACATTGACGTTGTGGACTACATCTGTCCGGACGGCAAGGAGGAGAAGGTCACGATCGGCGATTACCGACAGCTTGCTGATGCTTTGTTCCACGCCGGCACAAGGTCAGGCAGCCAGTACGAGCACATAGACGAGGCTAACGGCGTGCACTTGTACATCCTCAACCGCCGCCGGGACGACCTTGGCATCTTGCATTATACACTCGGAGCCCGCGCCCTGGCGAGCGATGGCAACACAAGTGCGAGCGGCGTCGAGCTCAGCCCTGGCGCCGTTGTTGGGCCTGGAGGCCCCTCTACTACTCAGGGGGCCGCGTGTGTATTCGACCTGACCAATACCGGCAAGCAGACAGCTGGAGGGAACGCCACATTAGGACGGTATACTACAAGCGACGTGTACCGGCTCGAGGCGACCGTGGAAGCCAGCGGCTGGAGGGTAGATTTGCCAAATGAGCTTGCCGTGGCAGAGTTTGGGGCGAGGACAGAGATTATGGTTGCTGTCGCTGCTGCCGAGAGCGCAGATGTGGACGCACTAATAAGATTGACGGCCACTTCCGAGTCTGATAGGACTGTGTCAACCTCGGCGGAGTGCGTTGTCAGTAAATAGGCATCTTGTCATTCTAAACTACTCGCTAGTAGGAACAACTGTTCTCTCTTCGTACTACGATGCTACTGCTTGTCCACTTTCCAGCTACCCAAATCTGAGCTACAACATTCTTCGCCCTTTCGAATTGCTCACCCCAATCTGCAGGCCACGCAGGGATCATGTCCAAATTGGAGGTGGAAATCCTATCAAGTCAATGATCGGCATAAGAGCTGCAGTCATATGCAAAAGATCCTCAGCATATGCCATTAACCATAGCCACCTGTGCGTTGGAATCTTCTTAACCCTTATAACAGGAACCCTGCGTATATAGCGGTAAAAGCCATGACCAGGGAAATTGCCCAGAACATGTGGTCGAAAATGACAGAGTCTATCCAGACTTCCACGAGAGATGGCATCATGTTGAGCGGGAAGCCACGAGGGAACGCTCTTCGCTGGCACTCGACCCTCTGAAGCAGATGCTGTTGGAGGTCTTGTATTTGTAGCACGATTTTATGTTCGACACGATGTGTTGCGTGAGTTACATATAACGTCTGCTTGTCACCATCGACTGACCATTCACCGTCACTAACTTCGATTTGGAGCTTGTGGGCAGCATAGTGGTAGTTTGGAAGGAAAACCTCAGTGACACGAGACTTCTCAGTCGTCGGTTTGTCAGGACTGCTCTTCCATTCAAACTCGAACATGAGAGTCCGTGGGTTCCAACGCGATCGAGTCGGAATACCAGCAACCTTGGCCGCATACGGGCGGATCACGACGTCAAGCGTCCTCGCGCCGCAATACAATTCGTCATCTTCGTGCTGCTCGTTCCGGTAGTCGACGACCGTGCTATTGCTAGTGACTATCGAGAAGTCCTCGTCATTCCAACCATCCCCGTGCTCCGCATCGTTGATTGGGTTGTAGTTCCAAAGTGTGAAACCAACGAAGTTGTCTTCCATAGCGGAGATGAGGGCGTGCATCAGTTCTCGCTGGCTGTCATAGTTCCCGGTTTTGAAGGCAGCGCGTCCATTCACGTCGAATGGGATGCCAACCTCTCCTATCACTATTGGGAGCTGGCCGAGGAAGGCGCGAGCATGCTGGACAAGGTTTCGAAGCTGTGCCGTGTAGTTCTTGCGCAGACCGGTCGCACCAAAGTAGAGGGCGCGCACGATAAACATGCCCCTGGCCAGCCCTTGAACGTTCACACTCATTGACGTGTGGATCTTGCTGAACAGGACGTTTAGATCGTAGAAATGAGGTGCATAGACAAGATTCTGAGGGCGATCTAAATCGATGGCCGTGCTCGTCTGATGTCGTTTCTGGAGAATGCTTCGGTTCTCGGCTTTCCAAGGCGGCATGAACTGATTGGGCAGAGGCTCGACGAAGGAAAGGTGTTTTTCAAAGCGTCCGGACACTCGCTCTGTGAACTTCAGTACGAATGGAGCATAGCAGTCTCTGTACCACTCAATCTTGTGTGCCTCCCGGCCAGCTCGGTGGTCACGGTCGAAATAATCGCGTTGCAAAACAACAGGTTGTTTCTTTTGCCCGTCCCAGTCCCAGACTCCATGAGTATGCCACACGCACTTGCCCATGCCTCGAGGCTGGTCAACGACAGGTTTTGTGCCGGCCGCTGTCAGCCAGGCGGACCGACCCATAGGATCGAGGAATGTCTGATGGGACTGACGAGTTGGCCACGGCCATGATTTGACGTAATACGGCACTTTTTGGGGGTAGCCACTACCCAGCGCGAGTGACTGGATGAGAGAAGGAAATAATCCGATATGGAGGTCTGTGTTGTAGTTCCAGCCGTTGAAGTCCTGCAGGTTGATCAGGCCACGGTCCGGCTCGTTCATGGGCTCGAAGCCCAGACACGCTTCGAGAGACCCCACCGCGTCCGAGAGCCGGCCAAACGCCTCGATGAGGGCATCCTGAAGGAACCGCTGGATTGAGACTTCCTCGGCCTTACCCGTGCCATCCAGAGCGGAGCGAAGACACTTCAGTTGCGGTGCAAGGGCTTCACCGGCCCAGAAAAGCGTCGCCATGGTGGAGGCGGCCAACTTCTGATTCCCGGACGGCCACACAAACGGGCCACTCGGCTCCCGCTCGTTGGGTGGTGCCGTGGCTCGCCTCGCCTCTTCCTGTCCGTGAATATAGGCCGCGCCAGTGTCGGTGAAAGCCTCCATGTCAAGACCGGCGGCCTCCAGGGTCCAGCCAGGGGCACCGCTTCCCCCACAGAACCGGCTCCACACGTCTTGATGGGCGCAGATGAAGCACTTGAGGCCATACGTGGGCATCATCTCGATGAGCTGCCGAAGGTAGGCGATATAGTCCAGATCCAAGTCTGTTCTCGGGTTGGGGCCGGCGTGGGCGAGCGATTCCCACGTCACAAGCAGCCTGATCAGAGGCATTCCCCAGGCTTGAAGTCGTCGAAAGTGTAAGGGCGCTTCCTCGAGCGGGAAGGGCCGTCCCGTGAAGTCGACAGTGCGGTGTTGGTAGAAGCTGTTCTTGTCCCACAGGTGTGTGAAGCCGTTTGGTTCGGTCGGCATCTTGCTTGCACCCGCGACGTTGAAGCCTCGCAGGCATATCGTCCTGCTGTAGGCATCAACGAAGCGCCCATCTTCGATACGGATCCGGCCACCAAGCGCTGCCTCGGAGAGGTCTTGGGCCGAAAATGTGGTGTCCATATGTGGTTATTGGTATGGGTTCATCTCAACCAAATTCCGGGGAAATTCAAGCAGGTAAACTCTGAGGATAACGGGGGAGGAGATCAAGCATGTCAACACGGACGAATACAACCGCATGCAGAAGCTACGCTTGGGTGCAATCTGACATGCTTCTCTCGCCACACAGTAGCACATCCAAATAGAAAGAAAAGTACGTGAAGAAAGCTAGGGAGACGAAAGAGGATGCCTTCAACTTCTCGTTGCTGGTGGATTGTCTATGCTAGACTCAAGTGCTGCCGTTGGTTGAATCCCCGGGCACTCTCCATCTCACACACTGGGCTTGCTTGTTGCATCGTCGTTGGCATTAGACCCAGACTTTCGCAGTGGAACAGTTGCAGTTTCTTGGCGACTCGGACAAACAAATTTCCTTTTGCGACGCCGACTGGTCAGGTTTATGCACATCTCCGACCAGCCGGGGCAAAGCCTCCTCCACGATCTGTGGGGGCGTGCTAACAGGAACGGTGGGGCCCCACTGACCACCGTTTGTCCACTAACATCAATGAGATGGTGTCTGCTTGTGTTATCGCTTACAGACACACGGCGTCCCTATAGCAAGAGACAAAGCAGAGATACGCATTCCGAGTCAGCCAGTCTCTTGTAATTTGCCGCAACTCGCTGCTAATACAATCATCCAGCAATAAAGTGCAACCGATAACTTATCTCTGTCCGATGTGACCGCTACATGTCAGCAAAGCTAGATTACAAGGGCAGGCACTTACGTCGCAACGGCGTCAGGCGGTGGCCCAAGACCAGGTATGTATGATGTGAGAATGGATGGTCTGCGCACGCTCGAACCTTTAGTGCATTGCATGCCAGCCAAAACTTACTCGTGATCAATCAACCATCTGCTGCACAACGAGATACTGGAAGCACATTGAAACTTAGTCCCGAGCTGTTCATCGGAGGTACTCTGTACGAGGTTAAGATGGCACAGGCTGCTTTGGATCAGGGTGTCGGCTATGGAATTGTCATTGGCCTGGGCACCCTCTTCGCCTGGGGTATGTTTGCTCGTCAGCCAGCTCTCACCGGCCAGCTCCTGGATCCAGTGCTGGAGCCAACGCTAACGGATCGAAAGGCATGATTCTCGTCACATTCATTCTGAGGAGGTACAATAGCGAGCTGCAGACATCTGAGATGTTCAACACGGCTGGCAGGACGGTCAAGTCTGGCCTGGTGGGATCTGCTGTGGTCTCGTCATTGGACCTGGGCAGCGACCCTTGTATGCGCCCAGCTTGGAAATTAAAACAAGACCTGCATGCGCGCCGTCGTAGTGCGACTGCTAACGTGTAAGAGACAGCTTCAATCCACCGGTGTGTCTTACCGATACGGTGTATCAGGTCCATTTGTTGAATCCAGGAAGTCATTATATGAAGGCCAAACCACACTACAGAGGTATGGGTGCATCCATTTTCCTCTTTAGTTCAACTCCATTCTGGTACGCATCAGGGGCTACAGTGCAGATCGTGCTTTTTCGCGATTGAGTTGAAGCGCAGGGCCCTCAATGCACACACCTTCCTTGAGGTCATCAAGGCCCGCTACGGCACAATTCCACACGTCGTCTTCATGGTTTTTGGACTCGTGACAAACATTCTGGGTGAGAAGCTTTCGGATACCATCTTAACCCGCTTTAAGAAGAAAAATCTCTCATCTCTAGCTTGTACCTCAAAGGTTTACCAGGCTACTGGCTTGGCTCACTGCTGTGACCATCTCCTTCCTTCCCATAATTGTATACTAATGCTTTCTTTGTGCTTTATGGCTGACCTGAATTCTGCAGTGTCGCTTATGCTCATCGTCGGCGGCTCAGCCACGGTTAATGCTTTGACCGGGATGCATACAGTTGCAGCTATCTACTTGTTGCCTATCGGCGTAGTAGCATATACGCTTGTTGGCGGTCTCAAGGCAACAATCCTTACCGACTGGATCCATACGTTCATCCTGTCGATGGCAACAAGGACGGGTCATATCTCACCATGGGATCTAAGGAGGGCGCCATCTTTTTTGTCATCAACATCGTAGGGAATTTTGGCACTGTTTTCCTCGATAACGGTTACCTCAACAAGGATATTGCTGCGTCTCCCGTCCATGCGCTGCCTGGTTACATCCTCGGCGGGCTTTCTTGGTTTGCCATTCCCTGGTTGACAGCCACAACCATGAGTTTGTCTGCGCTAGCACTCGAGTCAAACCCGCGGTTCCCGACTTATCCCGACCGAATGAGTGAGGCGGACGTATCGGCTGGTCTGGTGCTTCCTTATGCAGCAGTCGCGCTACTTGGAACGGGCGGCGCGGTGGGGACTCTGCTCATAGTCTTCATGGCAGTCACTTCAGCGACGTCATCACAACTTATTGCCGTCTCCTCTACTAGTATCTGTACATACCTACGATCTATACCGGACCTACTTCAAGCCAGAGGCAAGCGGCAAGCGCCTAATCTGGATAAGTCACTGTATCGTGGTGGGCTCTGCCGTCTTTATTGCCAGCTTCTCTGTCGGACTCCACTACGCCTGAATTTCAATGGGATATCCGTATCTTATGATGGGTGTCATTATCTCAGCAGCTGTACTTCCCGCGACGCTCCCGTTAACATGGTCGGGTCAGAACAGATGGGCCGCAGCTCTCTCTCCTATCCTAGGCCTCGCCTTTGCTCTTATCGCCTGGCTAGTTACAGCCAGGAAGGAGTGCGGCAACTTGGGAGTATTATGCACCGGATCTAACAATCCAATGTTAGCCGGCAACGTAGTAGCACTGCTTTCGCCTGTAGTGATCATACCGATATTAAAGCTCGTATTTGGACCTCAACACTACGATTGGAAATCAATGATGCTGATTAGGCAGGGTGATGATCATGACTTGGCTGCCGCCGCTCACCTGGACCTCGAAAACATTCCCGGTGGCCATGTCGAAATTTCAGCCGAGTTCGAGGCAGAGCAAAAGAAGCTGTCGAGGGCAGGCAAGATCAGTAAAACGATGACCATCGTCTTGACTCTTGCATTCCTTGTTCTCTAGCTAATACCTATGTATGGGAGCCGGTACGTCTTTAGCAGAGAATTCTTCACGGGCTGGATTGTCATGGTTATCATCTGGATCTTTTGTTCACTCTTTGCTGTTGGCCTGTTCCCGATATATGAAGGACGTAAGACACTTGGAGACACTTCTAAGTGCATCATTCGCGACATCTTCGGCAATCATCATCCAAGCAGAGTTCAGCAATTGATTGACAGCAAAGGAGAGAAGACCGACCAGGAAGAAGCAAAGCAAGTCAGAGAGCTTGGGGAGAAAGAATCGCCCGAAGACGTGACACCTATCAACAAGTAAGCAACAGAAAGTTAACGCTGAGCATATAGATAGATCATTTCGTACGCGGCAAATGGTCAAAACTCGCAGATGGCAACACGACTTGGAAGGCACTGGAATATGACCCAATATTACAACAGCTAGTAGAAACTTTTTGGAAATTTGAGTTCGGAATCGCAAAACATTGCATACACTTCAATCCTTCATCGACAAAGTGAGCAGGCTGCCAAGGAGATTGATTCACGTTCAAGTGCGGAATTGCAATGCGAGATCTGACACATCCTATGGAATGCAAGGCACATCCCAATTCATCAAATGTAGTCGGCCCACAATGAGGATGAGGCGGGCAGGCGGGTTCGGTAGTCCTGGAGATGTTCCTGTGAGATTTTCACATTCCTCCTTAAGACATTTCCAAGCCTGAGATGGATAGATTTCACAAATTTCACCACAGGTGTCGTCGTGCCTGACCACATTAAAATCCCGTTCAAGAATAGCATACTTTCCTGCACAATCCAAGTAGATCCTACAATTATTCCACCACGCGCGAAAGCTTGATGGTGCGTATTCAGATGAACAAGGGTTGTGTCAATGCGAACCCAAATCCCTATCCTTCGGTTGCAAATTCAAGCTCTGACGATCTCCGACTCGGACGGTTTCATGTTCGTCCCATCACCTTCCCATGATCTTCTGCCGATGTCTCCGTGCGCTATTATCGGGCGTGCATTGGCCAAAACTTCGACGTTCCGTCCTGTTTCTCTGGTTCTGCCTGGATAGACAGCGCATGGGCTTTGATCGCGAAAGGCTTCTTTGATCTCATGGGCCAAGCTCTACCCGGGCCGGGCTTAGATCTGCAAATGATGCTGGCATTCTGACACGTCGTCAGCGTCTAACGTTACTTCATGCAAATGCTCAGTCATTTCAGAGTAGCCAGATTTCCTCAAATACTGACATCGGCAGCAATACTTACTACGCTTGACCACATCAACTCAACTGTCATCGTCTGTCGCTGTGCACTTACGCCTGTTGCAATGGTATCAGCTACGAGGATGTACTTGCTGGTTTTTCTTTTACAGGTTGCCGCGTCTTTCGCCGCTTCACCGTTCGCAGTAGGTCTACGGAGTCTGTCGGTGAATTCTATTTGCGGCTGACGATTGCAATTTGACCAGGGCGTCAATATCGCTGGTTTCGACTTTGGCTCTGACATACAGGGAAAGCACAATCTCAGCAACTCTTTTGGTCCTGTTGCCTCCATCGGCAACGGCAATAGTGATGGCGCAGCCCAGATGCAGCATTTCTTCAAAGAGGGACTGAACACTTTCAGATTACGTGAAGACAATGTCTGAACCCCTCACCGTCTTAGCACGTAGACTAATTCCAGTGCAGCGACCACGTGGCAGTTTATGATCAATAGCAACAATCTCAACGGCAGTGCTGTCAACGTTTCGGCCGGCGCTTCGGCGACTTCAGATGGACAGCTGGACCAGAACAACACTGCACGGTATAATGAGCTTGTTCAAGCATGTCTTGCAACTGGATCCTATTGTATCATTGACATTCACAACTATGCGCGCTTCGAAGGCCAGGTCATCGGGCAGGGGGGCCCAACAAACGAGCAGTTCGCGAGGCTGTGGTCACAAATTGCTACCATGGTATGCTCAGTATCCTGCCGAGGGTCAGCCACATCCTTAGCGGTGAACGTAACTGACGTCTGGTCCCAATAGTACAAGGACGAGTCTAGAATAATCTTCGGCGTGATGAACGAGCCTCACGATGTTCCAGATCTTTCTTTATGGGCCGACACGGTACAGGCAGCTGTCACTGCTATTCGGGTGGCGGGTGCTACCCAGCAAATGATTCTGCTGCCTGGCACCGACTTCACCGGAGCTCAAACATTCGTTAGCAACGGATCTGCGGGAAACCTCAGTCGCATCCACAACCCGGACGGATCAATTGAAGCCCTGATATTCGATGTACATAAGTACCTGGACTCAGATGGGAGTGGAACAGAGCTTGAGTGTGTTTCAGATCATGTGCAGGATACATTCGCCCCTCTTGCGCAGTTCTTGGTCGCCAATGGCCGTAAGGCCATACTGAGCGAGACTGGAGGAGGCAATACCACTTCAGTATGTCGTTTCTGCTGCCCTGGCTGCCTTCCAAGTAATCGGGACTGACTTGAGGAAGTGTATTACGGACCTCTGCAACGAACTCGCTTTTATCAACATGAACACAGAGGCTTTTATAGGTTATACCGCTTGGGCAGCTGGGGGCTTCTCGCCACTCGACTACAATTTGACATTAACACCAAAGGGCTCGGCTGGAAATTTCACTGATCAGGAAATCGCAAGTCGTTGTGTTATCGGCACGCGAATTGGATCCAACGAGACTGCAACCAATGTCACGAAGACCACAGGCCCACCACAGAACTCACAATCTCAGTCAGCCCAGCCCCGCCCCCAGGTAGTGCTTGCAGCTGGTGCGCAGAGTACTCTTGAGGGTGGATGGATTGGAGCCATCATAGCATTGGCTGCACTACTAGCATTGTTATGGGGCGAGTAGTGAGATCATTTGAGCTACATGTGTATTGATGAAACGAAATGTATTCTTGGGCTCTTCTATAGTATGACTTCTTCGTGCTTTCCAGGTCTGTCTTCCTACGGGTTTCCAACTCGATCCCCTGCAGTGCGCACCTTGTGTGATCGGTCTGAAAATGCTAGCTGCCGCTGCGACGCGCATCCAAAGAAAGTGCGCGGGTCTGGAACAGGACCACCTTGACCCATTCAATGTTTCTCTTCCCACCTGGTACTCTAGTCCAAGTGCTCTTGCGGCGGCATGAGAGTGAGATCTACAACCCGAACCCTTTCGCAGGGATAACCTTGGTCCAAGACGACTTGGCCCCTCAGCAATGCAGAGGCCAAGACATCTCCCGTCCCGTCCCTTGACCGGCTGAGCCCTAAGCAAACTTCCCCTCGATCCTCGAAGCTCCAGTGAATACCATTCACAACATCTCCCACTCACACACAACGCGCCAGAAGCAGAAAGGGTTCGAAATGCCAAGCAAAGGCGTCCAGGCATACACCTATATCGCGGCGCCTGGCTGCTCCATCGAGCTCTCAGTCCCGGGCCAGACTGTCGTCAAGGACCGGCTTCACCAATTCTGGAACGGTGACCTCGAGGTCGAGTCCAGCAAGATTGACAGCTTCTTCGAAAAGACTGGTCGCTTTGTCTTTAAGGTCCTGCATGACGGTAGGCTGATCACGGAGCAATGGGTCGAGGTGAATGCTCTCACGGGCAGCGTTGTAAGCACCACTCTTCTCCTTTTACGAATCACGTCCGGCATGTTTTTAAGTGTTCCAGAACATATCATTTTCGGACCTTTAGTGGGTGGCTAACATGTAGCAGGGGGAGGGAACAATGACAACCATCGCAAATACACATTCAGTCATCCACTCGGACCCACGGATTATCGTCTCATACGGCTTTTACGAGGCAGGCTATGGCCACGATATTCTGCCTAACCGCCACCAGTGCTACGTTACGGTCACGCCTAATTATTCAGACTGGCTAGGCCAGGTGGCTCCCATCGGGTCTCCCCAGCGAGACCAGCCGTTTCGGCGGCTGGTCCTCCCTGCGGCCCACGACGTAGGAATGAATAGCATGCAAAATTGTGCTACGATCCTTAAGCATGCCGGAGGCGCAGTGGTCCGAACGCTCATCGCCAACGAGGAGAAATACACACAAGTCCTGGCAGATCTTGCCGACAAGCTCTCAGGGCCAGCTGTGTCTCTCATAGCGCCAAGCATCGTTTCGAGCCTTGCAATCACACAGAAGGACCCCCTGCCCACCATGCTTGCGTTGGGGGCTAGATACTTTGAGTTCCGGCCTGCTTATTGTCATCATCAGGTCAGGCAGCATCTGCCTGACAGGCTTTACTTTCAGCATAGTGCTATACCCGGGATGGCCTATGAAGAATTTTTAAGCGAGGTCCTCCGGTTCCTGGTCGAACATCCGACTGAGATAATCGTTGTTCAGGTAAGCCATTCGAACTATTCTAGTGTTGGTCATCTGAATGTCGGCCACTGTACTTTTTAGATGCTCCCGTTGCGTTTTGCTTGATGTACCATCAATCGGCCGCGATGTTGACTCCACAACATAAATCAGCTTCGATGGGATGGCGTCCCCGGGGATTGTGAACGGCCAAATGATGAGCAACAGAACGAACACCTACAGGCCGCTCTGCGCCAATTCGAGGGTCATCAGCAATACGTTATTGCCGGAAACTTGGACGATCTTCGAAACAGAACAATTGGCGATTTGCGTCGTGACCGACGCAGATTACTTATGCTCCGCGACGTTGACTCTATGTCTACATACACAGGTAAGAAATTTTGAAAACAATCTTAAATCCCTTCAAGAAGGAGGCTATTCTATCTGCGGCTTGTGTCTTAAAGCATTTACCACGTTACTGGCTTTGAGATAGGCTATAGCTGTACTGTGGTCTTTTCCTTCCCGAATTTGTATGAAGCTACTCCCTTCGTCCTTTGATAGCTGACTCTAAATGCTGCAGACGCGGGCAACGCTACTCTTAACGGCGATAGTATTGTCGAGGGCTTTGGCGCGCTGCACCCGGAGTGCTGCGGTGGACGTGGCTTCATCAACATCCAATGCCAGGCGACAGCCTCCAATATCCCCAAGGCCGTAGTAGCTGTGAGTGATCCTCATTTTCGTGACGCTCCGAAGGGTTTTTCTCCGCATATATTGGGGCGGCCTGAGAAAAAGTCGCCGCCGTGTTCTTCTCCTTCTACGGATCATCGTCTTTCATGTTTTGGAATGTTCCAGAATGCAACACCTTAGGCTCTGTAGCAGGTGACTAACATGTATCAGAGTGTCCTTGAAGCAGGCGCCTCTACAAGCTGTCTGTTGGCTACTAAGCCCATCTGCGATAGCAAGACGCTACCGTGGGTGAAAGACAATGCGCTACGCGCTTGTGGGAACAACGACCTCGTGGTCATAATGAACGACTTTTTTGACGGCGCTACTGCTGATGTCTCGATGGAGCTGAGTCGACAGCGTTTGGGATAGAATTAGAGAATGTCGTCAAATGGGCTATTGAGCTGCAAAACAAGAGCCCGCCAGAGTTCAATCGGCCACACTTCTTATAAGAAAGACTGTCCCCTTGTTGCAACATCGTCGGGGTATAATCAATTCAGCTTTGGATAGCACTGAAGCCTGCACAGCAGCGCAGTCTGAATTCTTCGTCGTTCAAAGGTTTCGATAGCAACTCTCAATCGTGTTCCACACAAGCGTATTGAAGTGATACTCGCTTCTCTGGTCAACGGGTGCGTCGGCCGACTGTGCTCGTCTCCCTAGCATGACCATAGAAGAGCAGTCAAAAACGGAGTTTGTAACAAGACGCCCCTATCTCGAACGACAACTTTAGAATTGATTGTGGGACTGGCTGTCTGTCGAACGAAACGGAGTCGATTAGTGTCAGGAAACGATGTAATAGTAGAGTGATAGGGCCAAAGGGCCTACTAGCCCACGAGAATATAATTAAACCTAAAGTTCCAAGTCCCTCTAAGGGTGCCTTTACTATGTGGAAGTATCTAAATAGCTATCTCTTAGTAAGAAAGGCCTTTCGAATAGTTGATATAATAAATATTCCTGATAGACTACCCTCTCTTTATAGGCCTTGTCTCAAGGCTCTTATCTTTATATTACTTATACTTTAAATAAGTTACTCTAAATAGTTACCTATATTTAAATATAATGCTTTTTTGGCTTTAAATAAGTTATTTTTTTACTATACCTATATTTTAAATATACTATTTCTTTAATATACCTATAGCTTACTACTTCTTTTAGCCTTTATAGCTACTACTTTATTATTACTTTTATACTTTAAATTTACTTTAACTTACTATTTTTACTTTTTTTAGCTTTAAATAAGCTATTACTTTATTACTACTTTTATATTTTAAATCTACTACTTTATTACTACTTTTATACTTTAAATCTACTTTTACTTTACTATTTTCTTTATTTTTAAATAGCTACTTAGCTTATTACTTTCTTATAGTTAAGTTAGATCTAATAGTAGTAGCTTAGTGTGGATACTTAGTTATTAGTAGTCTATAAACTATCTATTTTATATATATATAAATATCCGCCTTTTATAAATAAGGCTAATAAAGATAATTTTTATTAATATTATAAATTCTAATTATAAGTATTAATTTACATTAGTATTTTAAATTTAATTAAATTATCAATTATAAATTAAAAAGTAATATGATCTTAATATAGAGTTAAGGATCCTCCGGGACCCCAGGTTTAAAGACACGCTTCCGACGCCGATAGTGCTTCATGGCACCCGTGTTTGAACCTGCAAATCAGATCCACGTCACCGCAAACTTGACCGATTTACACTACAGTTTGAGATTTGTGTCAGGGTCGACTGGGTCTGGCAAATGTGCGATGTTTGTACTCGAAGTGGGCATCTGTGTGGAATCCAACTACAGAAGGGGGCCCAGAGGGCACCCTTTATTAAATAGACGAATGGACCCCCCCGTATCCACTGCCACAAGACTCTGCAGCATTCCTGATCTGACCGTGTCCTAGAGCGAACAACGCACCCATGCTACGATCAAAGCAGGACTGTGTTCTGTAGAATAACTATCAAAAGGTCGAAACAAGAAAGAGAACAAAGAAGAGCGAGCGATTATACCGTCAAGCTCTACCGTTCCAAGTTTGCCGTTGATTCAACCACACTCCACACGTAATTGGATCCTGGTCGTAACTCCTGAGGCTGTTCTATGCGTGGAGGGTTACATTGTGAATAGCAGGTTCTACACACATGGGTGCCCTTGATGACTACTTGTAATAGTTCATATTATGCGCAGCGCTCGAACACAAATGCGGTTTGTTTGGTTCTTTCACTAGCTCCCGGAACACCCTTACTGCTTTTGCTTTTCCTCGTCCACGCCTCTGGCCAAGACATCCATTCGAGGTAAGGTCGAGCTCTTTTTACAACTGGCAGTCGCTGAATTCTGGGGAGAAGCTGTACAAATAAAAAGCGGGTTGCTGGCATGCAGGCTATTACATAGGCTGTTGTGACTTCGATTACAGACCATTGGAGGCCGGTGAAAATGTCAAGGTTTACTGCGTCGAAATGAAATAGTCAGCCAGATAGTTGACCCGAGTCTTGAGCGCAAGTATTCCCGTCTTCAAGCCTCTTCCATGAGTGCAAAACCTACAAATCCAGTCGTCTACATTTTCTCGGTAAACCAAAACCCGTAGAATTGTCACTGTTCGATGTATCGTCAGAAATCTGAAAAGTTTTGCAAATCAGGAGTAGGTTTCCGGAGTTTCTGAGCCTGGACAGAAGAACACCAAGGAGGTTAGCATCAGGAGAGACGTACTGGTGCCGGTCCTGTAACGATTCAAGTCGAGTTAGCCAAGTGGACGCATAGAAGAGCCGGCAAACTCACACCATACCAAGACCGAACATGGCTAACACGCCAAGTTTCGATCTCCAAGACAAGCCCATGGACCATACTTGGGAAATTGGTAGAATTAGTAGCCACGCGTCCATGATAATGTTCAGCAGAGGGTAAACAAGCCCTCGATCGATGGGATCTGGGCAGCTGCCGCTGACTGGAGCCGCGTATGACCAGTAGTAGATTAAAGGCCGGCATGCGACAAAAAGCCCGACAAGAAATATAATGAAGATGATAATGTTGAAAATTTGCGTTCCCACAATTATGTAGTTGACTAGCACGCCTTGTGCTCGGAAAATACGCAAATAGAGGAAGACAATGGAAATCTTGATCGTGGCAAGTGACAGCGAGTACAAGATAGAATAGCAGAAAAAGACCTTGGTGAAGTCGTCTATCCTATACTAGTATGCGTTAGTCACCTCCTACAGATGCTAAAGTAATGCATCCCGAAACATGAAAGACGGGGATCAGTAAAAGGAGAAGAATGATACGAACAATACGGAGATCCCAGATGTTTGAAAGGAAGCCGTAATGATTTTCTGTCTCGATAAGTGGTTAAGGTTGAACTCATGGCTGCCGAAGAGGGTCTGATTCTGTCCTCCCCCCCCCCCTTTTCTTTTCCAGGAGGGGACTGGGCAGTGTGGAAGGGGCGTGCGTATTCGAGAAGGAGTAGTAAACAGTAAGTGCTTTATATTTACGCACCGAGACTGAGCACTGGCAAAGTGAGAAGTAGAAACACCTATATTTTCATTTTAGTATTCCGTTTGCCCATAGCGTCTCTCTGAAACCGACCGATGATATGACGAAAGTGATGTCATCCCATGCCCATTTTCGCTCCCTCTTCAAGCGTATGGAGGCCATTCTCGCAGTGAAGAATAATAGCTGAAAGGTGGAGGTGACAGCTATGAGGGTAGTCATGGAGCCCTCAACTGTATTTGGTATGCCGCAATTATGGTACGTGATACCGGCCATTTCTGGCACTCCCTGTCAGCAATGATCTCTCCGTTCGCCGAAATCTGTACTGACCATAGTACTCCAGCGATGTACAGTTCGTATAGAGACATTCTAAAAGGTCGTGTCTCCAAGGAGGGGCCCCAGATCGCCTGTCCGGACAAATGCAGCTTTCGTCAGTAGGCGATAAACACAATGCCGCTACGCATGAGGCCTGTCCGCCATCCTCGGTCAGCGGGAATCGACTATGCAAGATGGATGGTGAGGCTTGGACAAGCTACCCACGCTGCAAGGCGCCAACGTCCAATTCTTTAAGAGAATTGATGTATCCGCCATGGCCGTCGAAAATTTGCTCATCGAATACAATGGGAACTTTGATCTGGATGGAGCTCAATTGTGAGGGCAGAATTGCCGGTATGTCTTCGTGTCTCGTCCACCAAGTTGGCCACGTACCTGTGTTAAGCACAAAGAGAGTCAATGAATCAGCTTACCCAAAACGGTGAGAGGAAAGCGAAGCTTACACTTAGCGTCGCTCTCGAGCCATCGAACCTGAGCACATGTCTCTAACCTAGCCCGGGGCGCTTTTTCGGGGTTTGGACTCCGGACCTAGGTCTTTTCTTTTTGTCCGGCACCGAGATCACCATAGGAATTCAGAAAATCTTCTGCGGAATGTCACACCCTGTAGACTTTTTCGACTTGTGCGTTGGGACCCTATTTCCTAGTCTTGCTCTGAACTCTCCGGAAGGGTCAGGATAGCTAATATACCAACGTCATGATTTGTGGCGGGATACCAGCTCAAATGTGTGCATCTCGCCGCCTGTTCACTGGTTCACTGCCAATAGAGAAGACAATTTGTTGCATTTTAGGCAGAACAGCTCTTGGGACGTTTCCAGTCCTGAAGCCGCTACTTTGATCGGTGTCTCAGGCCAAGTCGGGAATGAGTAGCAGTTTCTCGCCATTGTTATATTGGTCGAGCTTGAGCAAGGCCAAGACGTATGAAGGACCTTTGAAACATTAGAAAGGCATTATTAGAGTTATGCATTGTGCAAAAGAGGGATTCTAATCAGTATTTGAGCTGATACAAGAAATTAGGGACCAACTGTGCACGCGATTGAAGTGTCGTCCTCAAATATTGTAGCATTGTATTCAAAGCCTACTCACCGTTTTCTACACTCCGGGCTACGTGTAGCAATCGCACATTGATACAGATACAACCCGTAATCGATAAAAGGCCTCTGATGTATGTCCATTGGTCATTGCCGGTGATGTCCAGAAGTCCTTTGAGACAGCTTAGGTGGGCATATCAGCCTCTTTGCCGAGGCCGTGATCAATTATTACTAACGAATAGCTTAATTCCGCCTAGAGCGGCGTCACATGTGAAATGTATTTGGTTTGGTAGGAAATAAACTTGGCACGTCTTTAAAGGAGAAGCCGTCTCTGAACTGGCGGCCGAAGCTTGATGTCTAGCGAGAAGCAAGGGGCTGATAATGCGGGGCTCCTTTGTTCAAAGGGCTGGGAAGCAACTCGACTAGCTGGCTTGTCTAACGGCCCAAGAATGTACTAAGTAATTGAAGCGTGTCGGAAACTTTTCGTCTCACAGCCAATCAAGGCCAAGTGGTAGATTACCTGTGATGGTGGCAGTCAACTGTGTGTACCGCCTTCGTTCTTCAAGGATTGGCCTCTCGTGTAAGATATTTATGCGATCCAATTGCCTGCGTCGTTGGGCACCAGCATAAGTTCCTACAATGAACACCCCAAATATTTGTGGTGTTAGAAAATAGATAGTACCAAGTCACCACACGGCCAATCGTTGTGCTTGACCCTGCGATAATACTCAAGATTTAAACACCCATGAATATGCCACTCAGTAAATATGTCTGATTTCGCCTTGATCTCAAATCTGAGAGCATGTTGTAGGTTGCCTCCACCATCAGATGCTGTTGTCAAGATGTTCTGCACAAGCAAGCAGTTTGTGTTTGAAGAGAGAGCCTCGGCTAACAAGTACCAGTTACCATTGCGCTCGTGCTTGCTCGATGTCATTTATTCAAGTTCTCACTCATGATGGAACGCTTAATGCACAAGACAGTGATCGGTTCGTGAGTTCATATTGTGACCTTCCCGTGCGGCTCGTTATACAGAAAAAGACAGTATGTATCAACATGTGTTATCTTAACTCCTGTATTTGCCAATTACCATGTCCCAAACTCCGTCAAATCTCTTGAACTTTGCCCAACCATGAATGTGTATAGACCCGTCATCATGATACTCCAGTTCTGAATTTCGACATCCCAATAACTAAGGTCCCTCCTTGTCAGATTGAATTCGACAGTCGTGGATTCCTTCCGATCCAGGTAAACCTTGTCGAAGCCTCGTAGCACTTTGACAGGAAAGTCTGTCTTCTTGCTTCCCTGAGGATATCCAAGATAGAGCTGTGGCACAGCCTTTCCTGCTTTAGCACCCGTGTTGGTCACATTCACCTTCACCTGGACATAGGTCTCCCAAAGGTCGGGGTTGCCGCCCTCCTCGCCTCCAGCAGGGGAGAGGGGCTGCTGTTGGTAGTATCCCTCGGGATAGGGATAGTTCTCATCGATGATCTCGTCCATCGTGTCGATATATGGATAGATATACTTATCAAACCTGCGGAAGCCATCCGGCCAGAGGGCTTCTTCGGAATCGGGAATATCATTGGGATACTCAGGCGGCGTGGCTCCTGACAGTGTCCTGTTGGTTGGCAGCGTTGACTTGCTCTTGAGAGGAGACACCTGCATGCCAGAGAACTCAAAAGTCGTGTAGCTGAGCCCAAATCCGAATTCAAACCGCGGCTCGATGCCATTTTTATCGAAGTAGCGGTAGTCGATGTATAGACCTTCTGTGAAATCCTGCTGCGGGACAACACCATTGGGCGTGTACATTATTTGACCACCAGCACCATAGTCGTCCAGGGATTTCCCGACCGTGTATGGGAGATGTCCTGAAGGGCTTTCGTCGCCAAAGATGATATCTGCCAATGCATTCCCGCTCTCCTGGCCGGGAAGGTTGGCTAGTAGTACCGCCTTGACGTTGGGAAGATCGATCCACTTCTCCATAATAACAGGACCTACGGCGTGAATGACGACGAGGACTTCACCAGCGCCGCCGCCGCAGCCTTCCGCGACCTTGACGATAAGGTCATCTGCCCCCTTTTGCAGAAACAAGTCCGGTCGATCACCAGCCACATTTTCCCAGCGCACGAAGCCCTCGCCAGCGTCTGCGTTGCCAAAGACGATGCACACGTCATGGTCGAGAATAGTGGGGTCAGACTTGAAGTTAGGGGCATTGGTCAGATATTCGGACCACTGGACTTTGGTCATGTTGAAGCCATTCCGGAGAGCCTCGACGGGAGATACGAGATAGGGAAAGTCGACTGCGCCGCTTCCCCAGCCGGAAGCGAGGGTGCCTTGGTTGCACGCTCGGTCGACACACTTGTTCGGGCCCTTGCCAGGGCCAGCATCTTCACCAAAGACGCCGATCTTTAGCTTGCCCTCATGCCTCGTACGGACGCTCCGTTTCTTTGCGTCAGTAAAACCCATTCGATCTATTGGAAGGAGATCCTCGTTTTTCAGTAACACAATGCCTTCACGCGCTACGGCACGCGCCACATCCTTGTGGTCAGCTTGCACGTTAACGTAGCTGTTGACCTCGACGGCGTCTTGTTCCGTCTTACTGCCGGGGACCTTTGTCCCCAGGCGGTCATTTGTCCACGAGGAAAAGTTAGGGCCCTTCCTGTCAAACTTTGAAAGATCATCCTGGCCCAGTTGGTACCAAGCTGCGACAATGCGAGTGACCATGTCGTTCAGACGATCAACAGGAACTGACCCGTTCAAGATGGACTTTGTGAGTTCCGGGCCCCAGAGTGATTCGCCGTCCGAGAAGCGCAGACCATCACCAGGCATTGTCATGTCGAGCCCAGCTAAGGCACTGGCCACGCCGGACCGTTGAGCGCCCCAGTCCGAGACAACAAAGCCCTGGAATCCCAGTTCGTCTTTGAGGATGCCGTTGAGCAGCTTCGAGTTGGCACAAGCATACTAAGCATGACGTTAGTCCTGCTACGGATGCTAAAGTGTTTCCATTCTAGAACATTCCAAAACACGAAAGACGGGGATCCGTAACAGGAGAAGTGTGATACTTACACTCGAATTCACCTGATTGTAACTACACATTACGCTCGCTACTCCTGCCCTGACAGCATCTCCAAAAGGCCAGGCGTATAGTTCGTGAAGGGTACGGTCGTCGATATTGGAGGAAATGGCGTGTGGCAGACCCCATTCCCATGATTGTCGGAAGTGTTCCTGCTCATTGCCGACGAAATGCTTGATATTTGCCATTACTCCCTCAGACTGGATTCCCTTGATTGTCTGGGCGCCAGCAACACCTTGCAGGTAGGGATCTGCGCCGAAGCCCTCCCAGTTTCTGCCGCCTGCTGGCATTCGGCCGAGTGGGCCGACACAGGGGCCAAGAAGGACGTTGATGCCCTTAGCACGAGCCTCATTTCCATGAGCCTTGCCACGGGCATACATGAGCTCTTTGTTCCAGGTAGCGCCGACGGTGATGCCTGCTGGGAAGGCAGTTGCATTGTCGGCAAAGCGCAGACCCAAGGGCCCGTCCTGCAGCTGCAGCTGAGGGAAGCCCACCAAGGTGGCAGGGGCGTTGGTGCCAACGGCCAAGCCCATCATCCAACCTGTGCCCGTTGTTACGTTTACTTTTTCCGGCAATGTCATGTTGCCCACCATAGCTGCTGCCTTCTTGTAGCTCTCAGCCCAGCCTACAGCAGATCCTCCCTTGGGTGTGGGATACCAGGGGGGCGACTGTCCGTACTTGGGTGCTTCCTTGAACTTCTTGTACACGACCGCCCCACCTGCACCCAGGATCAGCCAAATTATAAGTATGACGCTGCCAAAGACGACGCAGCATTTCGAACGGTTGCGAAAAGGTCTGCGGAGAGAGCTGAAGTTGAACCTCTTTTGGCCGGTGAGGAAGGCTGGTTTTGGGTCGGCTTTAGACTCGAGGGGATCCGAGGTCAGGAATTCTGTTGCGTCGAGGTCGGACTCGAGGTCGGAGGAGATGGAGGTGCGAGAGCGCGTGAAATGCCGTTTGTCATGGCCATCGAAGGAGCTGCGGGCGTGTTCGCGCTGGGAGGGGCTCAGGAGCCCTTCCTTGCTCTCGTCCATCATCGTCGTGGTGTCTGGTAGAAGTCAAGCTGATGATGAACTAGTAGTCGTGGTCGACGGCGGGGGCGACGGCCAGCTTTGTTCAATCTCGCTCCAAGCTCGCAAGCGAGACACAGCGGGAGAGGGAGTAGATGACCAGCCCGCAAGACAGACGTCGCAAGCCTGCCTGTACAAGTCCCTAGGGGATGGTAGACTGATCCTCGCGCAGCGGGACAGTGGGTGAGGTTCCAGGCCGTATCAGATGTTCGATATCCGGGTCGGGGTCGAGTTCGGGGTCAACGTCGAGGGGTCCACGCTGATGTCACCGAGGACCTGTACTTCTGTGCCTTGCGCGCTGCGCTGCGCTGCCCTTCCGCAACTCTCGCGAGGGTTCTTGGCCTGAGTCTTTGCCGGACTTTGGTGTGCTATCTCCAGAGACTCGGGGTCGAGAAGTAGGGACGACATGCCTTTTAGCCTGAGCTGCGTGCATGTGGCCCAGACAGTCCGGACAGGTGGCGATGGGCGTTTGAAACACGAACAGTGCTTGGCTTTACCAAGCGCACTTCAGCTTGGTAGTTCGGCCGGGGACCCCCTAGAGTCTAAGCTGGAATACCCACTTAACCCATGCTCCACCACAGAGCAAGCCTCTGTTTCGCCCGCCCCCCAGGCCCTCATCCTAGGGCGGTCCAGAGCGACAAATATCCAAAAAGTTAATTTCTCCAAAGTTTCAAGCTTATCTTAGTAGGCTTAAACTATTTCTTTACCTTTTAGAATTTAAACATTTAAATAAATATTTTTAATATAATAAAGTTTTTTTAATAATATAAAAAAGTTTTATTTTTATTATTTTAAAAGCTTTTTTTAATAAAAAAAAAAAGAAAAAAAAAGAAAAAAGAGGGGAAGAATAAGAAGAAAAAAAAAAGGAAAGAAAAGAAAAGTAAAGAAAAGAATATTAAAAATTTAAGATATAATTAAATAAAAATATTATTTACTAATAAATTAATAAATTTAATTAAATTTTTAATTAATTAAAGTTTTTATTAATAATATAATATTAAGTTAAGTTAGTAGGTTAAGACTATTAGGTATTATAATTATTAATTACTATAATTTATACTAGTATAAGTTAGCTAGTACTGTTAGATGGTATAATCTAATTGGCTGTAGTGCTAGTGTGGTTATAACTAAGTAAATTCTGTCCTATAGTATCTAAAATCAGCCCTGTAAATATTTCTTTTCTAACTAAGACACTATGTTTGTGACGGTCTGGGGCATTGCTGTCAAGACCAGGGCCCATGAGAGGTTGATGATGGATCATAGAGAGGAATATCATTGAGGTTAGGAGTAGTCTAACGATGAAACAAGCCTCACAATTTGGGGCCAGGTGCCTTTCCAATTGCCTGTGTTTTGGGTGCTTTTATAATTCACCAAGTGCTGACATACTTGCCACGAAAAAGTACTTTACTGGGCTCTTTCAGACAAATAGACAGGTAAATAGACAGACAATCATCATGCAAGTTCTCCACCCGCGTGCACGAGCAGTGCCATTCTCTTATTGTAGCTGTGAATGCGATACAGACTACCGTGCAAGATAGACTACCTAGGTACATAGTGGATTGCTGTGAATTGATAGTCGAATTGGTTAGACAATCTCCCACAGATACTTCCATTGCTTCAAACAGTTGTTGATTCTCGAAATCCTTGATGGTTTTGTAACATAGAATGACGGAGAGAATGTTTGTCTGTCGGCGCCAATGCCCTTTTGCCTAAAGACCATCCTGCTTCCGCTCCCGCGTAGCTTTCTCCGCTTCTTCCTCCGTTACGTCTTCGATGCTGATGATCTTCCTGCTAGGTGTGTACGCCTGACTGCCGTGATTTTGGGGGTAGCAGTTGCTGCCGCCGCCATCGCCAATCAGTTCTCTCCCTTGCGCGTCGAACAACCTCGTGTACGTGACGGGCGCCTCGCCCAGTTTTTGCTGGGTAGTCCGGACGCCGGAGCCCTGGGGAGTCGAGTACGATTGCCTTTGGTAAGCCTGACCGCTGGTCCGCCCGTTGACGGAGCTGGTCGAGACAAAGGTGGCGGAGCTCGAGAAGGAGAAGTTGAACGGCATCCTGATTCCTCACTGGTGAACGTGGCTGGCACGGATTTGGAGGAGCGTCTACAGACGATGTGCTGTCGCTCGCTTGGATGACTTGAGAGACTTCTCTGCAGATAGCTTTGATGTTGCTGTGCAGTGCAGGAAGGATGGGGTGGGTGTTTGCAGTATGCTGCGGTCTTTGTCTCAGGCTGAACGGATGTCAAGTGACTCTGACGTCATCGGCCGCGCAAGGTGCCTTCTGTGACATTCGATGCCGTAACACCTGGGCAGTGTCCAGATGTTTCCCGATGTCTTCTGTTGAGTGGCTGGCCTCCAAAATCTTGCGTAGCCACACATGTCTCGAGCTTTTCAGCCTCTCGGGCGAGCAATAGTAGCAACTGTTCGCACTGTGCAAAGCTGCAATCAACCAGCTGATCGTTGCAACAGCCCTCAGGAGGCTGTTGGCGCCCGCGGTTCAGTCAAAGTACAAATGAGTGCTGCCGTCAGCTTGGTCGAAATCGATTGCTCACTACTAGTGGTTCAAATCCCATCAAGTGTCAAAAACCCTCGGTTACAAATGAAATACAGGGCTCCCGTGTGACGTAGGAATCTGGTAGCTCTGGCACTCATTGACCTGGGCTTCCGAGGTTGCTCAGTTAACAGACTTCAGGTTAGAACATTTCAGGAAGCTGAGGAGTGTCACAAGGATCACCTGTATCGATTCAGCACACTGTATTTGATGGATTGAGGTTGCCTCACCCAGGCATTCAGCCAGGGACATCGTTGGGACCATTCTGCACAAGCATCACTCGTACCCGCTCACAATATCGTCAACCTCCTGCCGCTTCACGAACTCGAGAAACTTGTCGTCTGCCACACATGATTCCCAGTGTCAGCAGTTCGGTCTTGTTATGGGAAGACAGAAAATAAGAAAATGTTGCGGAACGCTCACAAGTGATCTTGCCCTCCCCGTTTGTGGGATCGATCATCCCCTTGACATCGTCAGCGGTGACAGCCAGGCCGGCTCGAGTAGCGACCTGCTCTATTTCGCCAGGGGAGAGCGACCCCTTGAGGGTGGGATCAATTTCCAGCCACGCGTCCTTGAAAACTTTATTAGTCTCTCGCTGACGTTTGAGCAGGGCCGAGACGTTGCTGACGCCCCGGAACGCTGCCACACTGCCCACTATGCTCGCTTGCGTACCCTCAGTCCCGGTGCTTTCACCGGTATCAGCCGCCGGCTCTGGGCTCTTGTAGGGCTGGCCCGTCATCATGGTGATGAACTCTGCTCGCCCGGGGGTCCTGTTAGTCTACTCTGGCCCAGCATGGTTGAGCCGCGGCACCAACCGTCAAAGTTGATAGTCCCGTCGCCGTCAAGGTCGACCTCGCTAATGATCTTGGAGACTTCCTCGTCTGACACGGTTGGATTTGTCTTCCGCATCACTCGACCAAATTCTTCGACGGTGATGTTACCACCCTTGTCTGTGTCCTGTCGGCAATCAGTCAGCTTCTGCACAAATTGCAAATACCCACACGGGACGCCGGCTCATATGTCGCTAGGGGCGATGAACGTACATATTCGTTGAAGCATTCTCTGAAGATTGAGATCTCCTCGGCACTCAGTTGCTTGGCCTGCCGATCAATACGTCAATTTACCGTTGTGCTTGATATAAACCCAGGTAGCCGGGATGAACCGCCCAGCCTGTTGCACAGCAGGATTCTCAAAAAGAGCTTACCATTGTTGAAATCGGATGATGTAGCGTGATGATGAGGGGGACTAGTCTCTGAGGGCGTGCAAGTGACAGACGAAGGGGTCAAAGAACACGTTAAAGAATTCTGTGAGAAGCTCGGGAAGGATGTTACAGCACGCAGCACAAGGGGTGAGGGGGCGTTGTGTCACAGATGCGATATGTGATACTTCGTATATGTATCTGCACAGATCATCAAGGGGAAGGAGTGTTCGACAATGGCGGTTTGGACGACCATTTTATGCGGGCCCTCCCTTTGATTGCGCGTGGATCCCCTGCCGGGCCTCGATCCCTGAAAGAGGCAAGGCATTCCGCTGCCATCCGTTGGCTGAACGTGGTCGACATTTCAGGCGAGTTTCAGGACCTGGAGGCCGGGTTAGGGTCGCCTATTAATATCCCAGGACCGCATCCAATCCTTCGCAGGCTCCCCTTGTTACCTTACCCAACGGATTCGTGCCAACATACACGTTACTGTGTATGTAGAAGTTGGATGCCAACAGTTCTTTTCCATCACCTATCGTGGTAGCGTAAATCCCGCTACAGGGCACATGGTGGCCGCAACGGGCTGGCTGAAAAGTGGCCGCAGTAGCTCATGCTAATTCTGTCAAGTTCGGCCCAGTGCTATTGGAATCAGGAAGCCACTATATGAGGGCCACAACCACGCTACTGGGTGTGGGTGCATCCATTTTCTCTGTAGCTTCAAGTGCCCAGGTTGAGGAAGGGCTGGCTGCTGCCAACAGGAGAAATGATTGGGGTATCTGCACCGGCAACTTGGTTGGGTGTAGCAGGTGTATCGTTCTTAGCCTTGCTGTCACTTAGCTGGACGCTGCCATTAAAGACCAGCTGGGCCCATGTGGGTGGGTCTATGGCGCACAGGACGCAACGCCGTAATCTGATGGGTGCCAGCCAACTGGTTTGGCTGATATTGAGTATATTGCGTACAGTACAAGGAGATCCGTATTGGTTTGTAGGATTTACATGGGAAAGTTGAGTTCTGACTAAGGATCTGGCGAGGCTACACTGGCCAAACCATCCTGTTTTAGGTGTCCGGGTCGGCTAGAATGCGATCGAGATTGATGTCTAATCCACAAATTACTCTGAAGAAAAGAGTACTCATCACTGAATGGCAGCCCCGTCCTTGCCTCTAAAGTCCTTTCGCATTCAGCGAGACAGGGACACGTTCTCGGGAAGTGAGATATCCAATCGTGGCCCGGCCAGACTCTCAATGTGGCCGTATTTGCAGATGCCAAGCCCGGCTTTCCTTCCTGCCCCGCCCTGCCCATCCTCTATGATATGAGATCAGCGACGACGAATACGTGAGGGTTTCGGTGCCCAGTCCACGGGTCGCATGGTCAGGAACCCTGGCCAAGGAATGTCTGCAACATGGCCTTGCGTACACGTTGTTGAAGACAGCTGTATCTCGGCCTTTTGTGCTGAGACTTGGTAGATTCAAGTCGCAAGTAACAGACCTCTGAACTGAAATATTGCTCCATTCCGCTCTTCGCACTAAAGGGTATATATATATACGTCGTATCCATGAATATGGCCAATCTCGCATCTGAGCTGGCTGTGACAGGCCGTCAGGGAATATGCGCTCAACAATGTCCAGGTAGAACAGAGACTTAGAACGGCCGCAAACTTGGCAGGCCTGGAAGATGAACAATTAAACAAATGCGACAGATTGAAGGAAAACAAAAGAGCAGGCCCAACCTTGACTCCGGCCCTAGAGCGTGCGGAGAAACCCCGAGATGGCTGCCGCTACTCTCGTCTCCAGCAACGTGGTGAACAAGGTGCCCTGGGTCTATCATCTACCGAAATCCGTTGGGGTTTGAGGAGAAGCCTCCGTTGCCCGACCCCAAGGGCGAGAATCCATCTCTGTACGGGTCCTGGCCGTCGTGTGGGGTACCTGGGGGTGAGCCGCCGTTGTTCAGTAGCGGTCTGGACGCAGCGGCCGCACCGAACTTCTCGTCGGGGGTCGGAGCCACGTCGGTGAAACCATCAGGGTTGACGCCGGCTGCCTTATACCGCTCCAGCTCTACGCGCTCCTCCTCGGCCCTTGCGACGGCCATCTGGGCTTCCTGCTGGCCCCTCTTACGCTGGCGGAAACAGTAGAAGCCCGCGGCAACAGCTAGACCAACGGCAGCAGCGGCACTGCAGGCAAAGACGGCGCTCTTGGCACCAGTGGGAAGCTCGTTGAATTTCTCCGAGACGCTCTTCTCGGGTTCAGCATGAACTGCGTCGGCAGCGGTTGAGTTCTTCTCGGATCTGACAACGGGCGCAGGAAAACCATTGGTTAGTCACAGGCAGGAAAGCGGGGGTGAGCATACAAAAATGATGCCTTCAAACTCACTCGACTTCCTCAATGCTCTCCCAGGTCCCAGACATGTCGGTGTATTTGTATGCAGTGCCGCGGCCATAGTCGGTAACGCGGCAGCTCTTGACATACATGGTGTAAGGGGCCTTGGTATAGTCTGTTTCACCACCCGCCCACTCGATCGTTCCCTGGGGCATCGTGGGGTCGCCACCCGCCCAGATCCCGAGAGACACTCTCATGGGTGACTGAGGGAAGCTCCACGTGTTGTTGGCCTCCTCGATGGTTAGGTGGCGGACGTGTTCGCCGTCAATGTGCCAGTCGAGGGCTTCTTTTGTCCAGTCGATGGTGTAGTTGTGGTAGTCGTCGGTTGTGCCACCCTGAACCTCATACTCGCGCATCCACGTGTAGTTGCCCACACCCTTGCCAAAGTAGTTGGTTTCGACATTCTTGCCGTCACCGCCCAGAAATTCCCAATCAACCTCGTCCAGGTCGTCAGACAACAGCATCAACGACGAGATGACACCCTGGCCTGGCGCCACCTTCCACCATACTTCGACGCGGCCAAAGAAGATGTAGAACTTGGAGCGGATGGTGGGAGAGTCGCCTTGCTTGTTGATGGTGAACTCAGCGCCCTCATCGCCGTATGTGACCTTGCCAACATGGTTCTCCCAGGCCGCCTCGTTCGGAGTGGCATTGAACACGAAATTAAAGTCTGTCCCGAAGGCGGGGTCTGGCTCGCAGGTGCTGTTCAAGGGATTGCACTTTGTCGTTGTCTGTCCCAAAGCAAATTGGGCAGCGCCCAGCAGCACAGCAGCGGGCAGCAGAAAGGAGCGTGGCAACGGCATCGTGTCGATTGCCAGTTGAGATGACCAAAACGTGCGGTGACAGTCGACCAGAAGAGCCCAGTGGCTGGTCTTGCGTGTTTCGGTGTCGACTAGGCTGTGTTAGTCTCGTCCCAGGCTGGCTCACGCTGTATTATGTCGATGGGGTGGATACATGTCCTAGCAGCGCACATAGCTTCATGTGTGAAGAAGGCAAAGGCGTCTAGATACGTGGAGCGGGGAGCAGGACAGCGGCAGGACAAGAAGACTATACATACATGGAAACAGGCGCAACAAGCAGAAGCTTCTTGGCAAGCAAGTCAATAGTAGGGGAAGTACAGCCCCCAGGTCTAACTGATCAAGATGTGGAAGCAGCCACGGCAACGCGGCGTGAGCAGAAAGGGCGCGGAGGTCTCGAGAAGAAAAGGAATGTGAGAGTTTGACTCGAGGTCAGTGGTCAGAGAGAGGGCAAGGGAGGGAGGGACTGAAAAGGGACGGACGGGGACGGGTTGGAAATGGAAATGGGACGAGACGAGCCAAGCAAATGAATGTAATTGTGTTGTGCTGGTTGAATGAAGGGCTTTGCCACCAGCATTAGCAGAGAGCCGGCAGAGGCACAATAGACTACAGGATGTCCAGTCGATCTCCCCAGGTAGCCAAGTTTAAGACAGGGAATGGAGTGTCGAGGACGGAGATTCACCGTGGATCTCGGGAGGCCACCGCGAGCAAGGGAAAAGGGGGCCGGCAACACGGCGAGGCCCAATGGGTGCCGTGCTGCAGGTACGTTTCACTGGGTATCGGTCCCATGGTCATTGAAGATTGAGATTGAGATGAGGGTCTCCTCGTGCTGCTTTGGGATTGGGCTCGTGCTGTGGAGTGTTACTCTTTCCATTTGCCTTTCTATATTCCATTTTTCCCAGGGGTAACGCCAATGCAGGAACCGTTTCCGCTAGTGCCGGGCACCCCTGTATATCTCTTCTCCTTTGCAGATGCCGCCAGCCAATGCAGGCTGCTATTGGCGGACAGCCTTGTCTGCCGTGCCCAGTCTAGCCAGTCTGGATCTAGCGGGCTCAGTACCCCCACTTGTGAAAGGAGGGGAATATGAGGGTAACGCGAGGTACCAGTCCACGGAGTGCACGCTGAGCAATACAAATGCAATCGATGAGATACCACGTCTTCTGCTGGGACATCCGCCCCTGTGATGGCCGGGTGTCGGGGGCAGCAGGCTGATGATTGTCGCCAATCTCGCTTGCACCTCTTAGTACACTCGATTGAACGCTCACGATGGATGGACAAATGTGCGAATGGAGATCAAAAGGCAAGAGATCGACGGCATGTGTCTATTTCTATGCAGCTTCTACTCGTATCTGTCAAAGACAATATCGGGACTTCCATTGATCTCTGTCCCCAGAAAACAAGGCCTCCACCCGGTGCAGCGCTCATCCCTCCAACCCATGTTGTCACCAAGGATACCTCCATGCTTTCAGAGCCTCTCTCTCGGTTCTTCCCGACCCAAGCGCCCGGTAGTCTGTCCCCTAACCTTTCTCATGCGGACCACATAGCCATGCTCTCTATGCGTAGCTTTACACCACTGAGGCTATCAACAGCGCAACAGGATCGTGACCTCCGGGCCTGTCATGGCATCACAAGCTCTTCAATGCCCGCTGACGTTGGACACTTGGATCAAATACTCCCAACTCCTACCAGCTTCTCATTTTCTCCCTCCTTCCCTTTCATTCTCTTTCTCTCTCTCTCTCTCTCTCTCTCTCTCTCTCTCTCTCAATGTGTCTTTCTGTCTCTATGTGTCTTTCTGTGTTTATCGGGGGAAAGGGAGTCCTCAGCATCAGCCAATGTGTCTCGGCACCATGATTGCGCCATCCACGGTTTCCCGCCTATGTGTGCAGGTTGTGCTGCTTCGAGCTGTGCTCCCTGCGACCGCTGTCCCCTCAACTCCTTTCAGGACATGGCGGGCGCACCGGCCTCGACTCGACTCGTCATCCTTAACAATGTTTGGCAGGTCTTTGCTAACACCAATCGTTCCCACCCATGCCTGAGAAGTGCCTGGACATACCCAAGTGGAAGTCGACAACCTTACCAATGGTCCAAGACTCGAGAAGATTGGTCCTGTCTCAGCCAGAGACATCAGTTGATCTTCCCATAGCCACACGTGTGCTCACGATCCTCAGAAGTAGATACCCAATACTCGAAGCACTCTGCTTTTGGAGCCCTACTGTTGAGATTATTCAGTGGCGGAATCTATGCGAACTCTCCCAGTTCGCTGACCGTTTGTATGGATCGCAGTCAGAGCTGCATTCTCAAACAAACATAAACATTGAGTCGATTTTGAGCATCCAACTCGGCTGTGCTGTTGTTTGCTATAAGGCCCTGAAGCACAATCCCAAGACCCTGGCTGCCTTTGTTGACAGCTATGCTCAGGTGATTGGGAACCATTCTGAGGCTTTAGCTTATTCCTTTCTCTTTGAGGACTTCAGGGACATCTCTGACAGCATCAACGCCTTGGCCGGCATTCCTCTGGGATTTGTTACCTTCCCCTCGGAGCAGACCTCCATTGCCAGTCAGAAATCCAGCCAAAGATTCACGTTTTGTTGATTGATACATACGCTGTTATATGCGACACATTGGATGTTCGGTTTTTGGAATCCATGAAATCACTAGATAAGGGCCAAACCACACTGCGGAGATGTGGGTACATCCGTTTTCTCTCTGTAGCTTGGTAATTATAAGCCCCGAGTCTCTTTCTCTGAGTACACATTTAGTCATTTGACAAAGGGGACCTAAGATGCTCTCTGGTTCAAGCCCAAATTAGAGCAAGAGGAAGACTTCAAAGCAAGGAAAAAAAGCCAGAGCCCGCCGGGGGGGGGGGCTAGAGCAAAACTTTGAGAGAAGCAAAAGTCTAGAAGACTTAGCTAGAGTTACATTTATATGTAGCTTCAATTAAATGAGTTTTGCTTGGGTGTCTGTTATGTGTTTACAGCATCTACAGTTAACCACCGAGGTAATTTTTTAGTATAAACACTCTTATGGAAAAACTGTTTGTAGAATAACTTTATATAAAATAATTCCTTAGAAATAAACTTTTATAAAATAATTTTTTAAAAAATAACCTCTTATACTCCTATGAAATATCTATAATAAAAATTGCTTTATAGTTTTATTATGTTATATAATTAGTATATATGAGTTAATGTATATAAATTTAAATTTGGGTGGTGGGCGATGTTTTGTGTACTGTAGCCTGTACTTGTAGCGGCAGGAAGTGCATACTTCATTTGTCTCTTGTCTTGTTGAGACGAGTAAATTCAAACGGGTCATCTGTGGGATCTTTGCGGATGCGCCTGATTGGCCTCCGATGGTGGCAGAGACAAGACAGAAATCTCGATGTGCTCGTGTTACTTCGTAAACATTAATCAGGGCAGTGACGTAATGCCCTTCCTCTGTTGATAATCCCAATAGCTCTCTATTTTGGTCCACAATGCCGAGGCTGATCAATAAATTATAAACTTGACAAATTTTTAGCTTGTTTAGGCTAGTTTGGAATTTTGAAAGACTTTGAAAAAGGAAATAAACAACGCGTGACGCGTTGCTCCCAAGGGACGTGGATGAAGAGACTGGTCGAGGGAACTCAACTGACGTCATCTCGCTGGATCAATGTACACGAATATATAAGTTAAAGAGGCAGTCGACTAGCGGAGCATAATGATACTTCAGTCTGTGATCCTCTTGCCTGGGTCTGTGTCTATTTCAGTCAAATTAATGGCCAAAGATTCCAGTCATAATGGCTTCACAAACCACGACACTGCCTGCAGCAAACCAAGCCAACAGAACAACGGTACGCCATTCCGAGGCAAGAGGCTTAGCCGCCAAGTTACAGACCCATCCGAAAAGATTGGACAATAACTGACCAGACTTCTAACAGGTCAGGCAGTCAATTGCGGATTCAGACCAGGAGAATGCACCAGTTGCCTCTGAGGTCATCACCGCCCCACAAAAGCGCAAGTCAGACGCCATGGAGAATGCTAAGAACGACAAGCTCTTTCCTAAGGACAGGCTCGAAATCTCCGAGGATGACCCCCGTCTGTACGAGATCTCCCCAAACGCCGATACCATCCGGAACAAGATTCGGATCTGGATAGATTCTGGGGCGCAGAAGGTGAGCGAGTTCCAGGACACCATCGGAGTCAGCGCAACGGCATACAACGCCTTTATGCGTGGTAATGGCCCGAGGGCGGGCCGGGAGTCGAGAACATATGAAAGGGCTGGGATTTTCTTCAGGGAGCGACAGCTCCAAGGCCTGCCGCAGAGGCTACCCGCCAGCGCACGCAAGAAGATCAAAACAGCAGACAAGACCAAGGCTGAGTCGCAGCTTCTCAATGTCCCGGCCGACGTCGAGCTCTCGGGGGAGAAGGAAGGGACCGTGCCTGTGTACGAGACCTGTGACTCGATGCGGAGACAGATCCGTACTCTCCTCAAGAAGGATGGGGTGACGCAAGCGGCGTACTTGCGCGCCATTGCCAAGTGCACGCCTGGTGAGCCCAGTATCCAGCCCAGGGTGCTGAGAGATTTCTTAAGCCATCGTGGGCCTGCGATAGGTTGTAAAAGCCTGGCTTTTTATGGGTCGTACGTCTTTTTTGAGAAGCGAAGGATCAAGGAGGGTAAGCCAAAGAGCAAGTTCAGGCAGGAGATGGAGGAGGTGCACGGGGATAGGGGGATGGACATCGAGCATGACCCACGGACCAGCCGGCTCATACTTCACGACAGCCAAGATGCCTTTCTGGATAAGTATGGGAAACTACATGTGACGCCACTTAGGCGCTGAGAAGAATAATCAGAGGACAAACTCGGGAGGAGCATCCTTATTGTGCCAGATTCGCAACGTGCAGGGAATCCTGATACTACTTGATGTCGGGCGTCAGGAATTTAGACCTGGGCACCGCAGCCTCCCGACGACAGCAACTTTGGGAGTGTGTAATAGCCCGTGCTCTCGATCCACCACTGACAAAGGGCTCCCTGATCTCTCTACGGTGCATCTGAGGTTTACGTGGGAAGGCAGCAAGTCATCTCGACCCGACTGTTGTCAGGTTCAGTATTGTGCAAGTTTGGTATGGGGCCACTTCACTGTGTAAGCATCATGAGGACAGTGGCGGCCTGCCGTCGTGCAGGCTAGGGTTTCCTTGATTGGCTTAGAGCTTTAGTGGACCACTGACTGCAGGTGCTAACAATTTCACGGCCAAAACTCCATCCGGGAAGAGGCTGCAACATGTGACGCGTGCTTCTCATGGGCACCATGTACAAATGAGCACCAAACCTCGCAGACGAAACCCTGATGCTGCCTACCCTGGCGAGGAACAGAGCAAGTCGAATGGGCTCCCTGCTTCGCCGACGTCTTCGACACGCTGGGCTTGAATTGAAGGGAAAGAGATGGCTGGCCCGAAACCTGGGAGAGAATATAGGCCATGTCCGACTTGAGTCCTTGAAGCCATGCGCAGATCCAGTGAACAGCGCCTTGGGGTTTGACCTGCTCTGTAGTTACAGCTGGAGGGCCGAACCCAAGAGATCGCCCAAGACGCAGCCCGAGACAAAGCCCGAGCGACGCTCTTCCGGCCCGCAGATTTATGTTCCAGGTAAGCGAACCATCCGGTCTTGACGACGGCCGCCAGACAATCTTCAATGGCAGCTGCTGATGAGGTCCCGGCGGGTCAGGAGAAGCACCCGTGGTCATCCCGCTGAAGCTCCCGTTTGTCGTCAAAAACAGGAGCGAGACGAAGCACTACCGAGACGCAAATACAGCACGGATGCCGGTATACCCCTTTGAACCAATGTTCCAGAGCATGTCTGTTTTGAACCCGGGCTTTAGGTTTGATGGCATCGATTTGATCATCAACCGTAACTCACTCCATCGTCTCCTTGGCTTCACCGGTGGCAATGTCAAGCAACACTTCCGCCTAGAGCTGGCCATGATTCACAATACTCTCGTCGTCACGCCTGTTTGGAAGAGCGTGTCGGAGAAGCGGCTGGAAATTACAAACCACGGCCGTGACTTCGAGGACCTGTTCGTTCAACGCCAACTGCGGGATAGCGGGTCATATCACCGGGCGATCCGATACAACCTGGGCCCGCTAAGCTGCGCAGTGCTGTTAGAACTTGATGCTGCCCTACCAGGCCCTGGGGAATCGATGACTTCTCACGACCAGCTGTGGAAGTTCCATCCCAACCCTATTTCGGTGCCTTCCAGTGAGCTCTCATGTGCACATCAGCCAAACACCGAGGCAGAGGAAATCTTATTCCGGTCTCGAGACCGGACAGCCTCAAAGGAACCCAAACTGTGGCACCAGCCCCGCTCCGAGGTGATTCCAAGAGGCAACGGGACCCTCAGCAAAGACGCGGCAGAGCTCTACGCGAGTGCTGGAACAGGCTTCAAGAAAATGCACCAGCTGTGGCTCGGTAGGATACCTTTCCTAGTCCACGGAAGATGCACTGGGCCTTCCTTTACGAAGGTTGACGTCGTTCATTTCGCCACGTCTTTCGCCGCTTACGAGAATAAGCTCCAAGATCGCCTTCGGAAGCTGGTTTCCCTGCTTGAGACCCTCAGAAAGTTGGCCAAGGACGCCACCGAACAGAGGTGCACTGTAATATGCGACAAGACGGTGCAGCCGCGTGAGCTGAGAGTTTTCAACCACCACAATACTCCCCCACTTCCGCTTCCCGCTGACATACGGAGGCACTTTTGGACGAGCAAGGAAAAAAGCAATCAGGATGCAGAGTAAACGCGTGGCAGGACACGCACACCGTCTGCCATCTTGGAGGATTATAAGATCACAAGAATGGGAGAGTACGGTGCTCATTCACTAGGACCATCACCGAGACAGGCACGGACGAGCTTGCTCTGCATTCAACCTCCAACAGGTCCCAGGGAGGCTCGGACGGCCTAGATGCAGCGTAACCATTGGACACCATGGATTCCGTTTCATAACTAGACAATGATTCCCAAGAAGTGAAAGGCCACCGCCCAAAGGTTCTGTGAAAACCCACTATTTGTGAATTACCTTGGAACTACCTATTTAACACATTTTACATTACGACATTATGCCCCATCATCGAAATCGCCTTAAACGTCAGGGTGCGCCGGGTATCAAAGCAAACACCAGGTCAAGCAAAGAAACCAACAAATCCACTCCGATTCAACCCACTTTCTGCGTCATGTCGACGAGGATCTTGACGTGGCTGTCTTTGTCCTCGATCAGCGTCTTGAATCCCTGGTCGGCAACCTTGTCCATGGCGACCTTCTTTGTGATCATGTCCACGGGCTTGATTTTGCCAGTCGAGATCGCCTCGATCACCTCCTCGAAATCACCATGGACATATGTGGCAACTGTACAACACATAGATCAGTAGAGTCCATAAGGATTGTGTGTGTGTGTGTGTGTGTGTGTGGAAGGGACGGGGTATCAAGCGCGTAATGTAAAAGAGGGGGACGGCCCCCCCGGGGGGGACAGGCCATAACGGTATCGGCTTACCTCCCATGTATGCGCGCTCCCTGAAGACGAGGTCGTTCATGTTCAACGAGGCCTTGCCCTTCCACACGGCGACATTGACGAGCATGCCCCTCGTCTTGAGGGCCTTGAAGGCCGAGTCCACGGCGACCTGCACACCGGCGCAGTCGTACGCCACGTCGACCTTGTGCCCGTCAGTCAGCCTCTCGATCTCGGCAACGACGTCGGTGGTCGTTGGGTCGATGACGGCGTGCGCGCCAAAGTGGGTGGCAAAGTCCCTCCTCTTCCTGGCCACCTCGGAGACGATGATCTTCTTGCACCCCTTGCTGACCAGCGCCTGGATGACAGCCAGCCCGATCGGCCCGCCGCCCAGGACGAGGGCCGTGTCGCCGTCCTTGAAGGGCGATATTTTGACCGCGTGCCAGCCTACAGCCAGGGGCTCAACGAGGGCGCCGACCTCGAGGGAGACGTTTGCTGGCAGCGGCTTGACGGCCGCGGCCGGGGCGTTGGTCAGCTCCGACATGCCACCGCCCCAACCGCTCAGGCCGAGGAAGCCGTTACCGTCGCAACAGTTGACGAGGCCCCTCTTGCACGAGTTGCACGAGTCGTCCCACAGGGTGGGCTGGATGCAGACGTTGTCGCCTTTCTTGACGTGGGTGACGCCCTCGCCGACCTCCTCAACGACGCCGGAGAACTCGTGGCCCAGAGTCAGGGGCAGTGTCTCTCCCGTGATGGGATGCGGGTGTCCCGGCGTGGGGATGAGGTTTGCACCGCTCACGTACTCGTGCAGGTCTGTGCCGCAGATGCCGCAGAACTTGGGCGCGATCCTGACCCAGCCGGGCTTCACCGGGCCAGGCAGTGGCACCTGCTCCAGACGGACGTCTCGTTGCCCGTAGTATTGTACTGCGTTCATCGTCTTCTCGATGGAGCCCATATTGACTGAGTGTAGCTAGCTAGTCCCGCTGTGGGTTGGTGGATGATCAATTGTCCTCTGGAACAATTATCGCGTGTCTGGCTTTCGGTTTGCGGATGGCTGTAAAGATGAGGGATGCTACAATGAAGCGAAGGGATGGAGTCTTCAAGGGGAAATCCCGGCTTTTATACACTCGCCCAGGCAGTGTTGGCACGATGCGTGTGTTGTGGTTCTGGACGAATATCGACTGGTGGTCGCCACTTCTGGCTTTACCCAGATAGGAATAAGAGGGGGGACAAGCCGTGGGGTGACGGGCGTCACGAACTACTCGGCCGTGTGCAGGGTGGCTCCATCAGTCCGGGGAATGGCCTGTGAGTGATGGAAAAATTATCCGGCCAGGACAAAGAACTGCCTTTGTACCGTAGTCACGACTTGTGGTCCTCAAAATGGGACATGCCGTCTAGCTGGGCTCGATCGAGACGGCCCTCGTGGAGCTGTTCTGTTCCAGGATGCGAAAGTGCTCTGCACCCCGCATTGCAAGGATTCCGGGCGTGGAGTAGGCGGCATGATTGGCGATCTCCATCATCTGAGGAGGAGGAGGAGGAGGCGGAGGAGGAGCAGCGGGCGCGATGTTCTGGAGGCGAGATAGGGCATGGCTCTTACAGGCTAAAGGGAGTGTGACGCTGTAGGCTGGCTGACAGCCAGCACGGCTTGGAACTTTGGATTCCGGTCGGCTTGCCTGGAACGGGTGGCCGAGGACACTGCCCTAGGGACCCCTCTCAGCTTGGCATCCTTCCCGGCTGCCATCCTCGCCGCGTGCGTTGTTGCATGGGTGCGTAGCTCGTGGTAGTCACGGCGGGCGAAGATGGGACAGGTAGAAGGGCATCGGGCCACGGATCGCCCGACATGCCTGCTCAGTCTCACCACCAGCACGAGCATCGAGGCCGTGGACGTCAGCGCGAGCCGGGCCCGATGACCGGAAAAGGGTGGGAAGGGGGAGGCGGGCATCTCGAGGAGCGAAAGGTCCGAGGTGCTCGGGCGTCCCGGGATGAGGACCTCACGAGAGACTGGCAGCGAGGACTGCGAGGCTGAGTGACAGACTGTGTGGTTCCGTTGGAGGTTGGAAGATGCCTGCACTGGCAGGCCCACAGAAACGCACAGCAATCGAGATAAAATACCCGCTTCTACTACGAGCTCGACCTCGCGGACGGCGAAGCGCGCAGCAGACAAGGTTGAGAGAAGTCCGCGCATGCCACAGGGCAAAGACAGAGAGGTCCGGGGCGTTGCAGGCGACAGAAGGGCCTGGACTGCCTGGGTGAGTTTCTCCGTGGGGCGTTTCCCCACAGATGTCGTCGAGTGATCAGCAGTGATCCGCTTCCCGAGACGACGGTTCGAACGAAACGAAACCTTCGGGGCGATGGACCCGCTTGGAGCTGCACCTCGCCCAGCAACACCCAGCCTCTACCTCTCTAGGTACTGTGTACACTAACTCTCTGCCCCTCCGCCCTGACCGCCGCAGCTGATCTACTTCGTATCTACTTCAATACACGAGCAAAAGAGAGATATGATTCTTCTCTGAGAAAAACACCCAGGTGACTTGCTTGGTGTGCTTTGGCCTGCTGGACAAGCCAAGGAGCAGACGGACTACTGTGCAGCCACATGTTGCGACTGGACAGTCCATGACCTCGGAAAGTAGGCAAAGGGGGAGGGGGGCGCGCTCCTACCAGGCTCTAGTCTGCAGTTGTGGTCTAGAATCTCTCCAAATTCCAATGCCTAGGCGAGAAAGAGGAGCATTTCCTGGTCTCGGGACTGACGGGCCCGAAGGTTTCCAGACATGAAGAACTGACTGACTGACTGACTGACCATCCCAAACCCAAGGCTGCCAACACACATGAGCGTCTTCTACACCATCCACTGGGGCATTGAAGCGCAAACTGCAAGGCCGCGCTTGTGTGAACGTGTTGACATGGCAACATGGCCGTCTCAGACTGGGACCCGGGCAGAGCGGCTGGAAATCGTCGGCACAGTTGGCCAAAGGGGTCTCGGTCTCTCTAGCATCAGAAGTCCTGGGGGCCCGTTAGATATTTAGCCGCCTCGCCGACCCCGGCCTTCGCGATAGTACGAGCAGACCGAGGGAGCAACGTCGTTGGTGGGCCCATAGAGCATCTACGGCATAGCCCCAGGGGCGCCAGTCGCCTTCGTCCTCGAGGCCATCGTGTGCCGTCAGGTGACCCTCTCCTCGTCCAGACGTCTCCGTCCAGCTGAGGCCAGACCTTCTGTTTAGATGGTGCCAAGTCCACCATTGCTGACGCTACCACCAGGCCTGGTGGCTGGCCGGCGTAACCCAAAGGTGTAGGGATAATTAAGCTTAATCAACTGGACCCTGACAATCTTGTCCTGAATTAGTATCGTCGATACAACTCCACCACGTCCAGACCACCGGTTCCAGCCTTTCTATCACGTAAACTTCGTGATCCAAATTGCTCAGCTCCCCACTCGGGACAGCCCGGCCTCCTCCAAGGCCCTCCGCCGCTCCCCCCCCCCCTCCTCCTCCTCCTCTCTCGATGCCGCTTGGCTCCTGGGAAGCCCCTCTGCCGTGCGGGAAACAACCAACAGCAGAGTCTTGGGTGCACGCGCAGGCAGCTTAAAGCTGGTCTGTGGCCCGCATATGAAGCCCGTCGAGATGCCGACAAGTCCCCTGGCTGCCCCTGAGGCTGCTGCTCGAGGTCCAGTCCAGCCGTAAACCGAGGCTCCCTCGCAAGCGCCTCCAGAGCTCGAGGCCACCCGGTTAATATCTGTTCATCTATCTTGTCTTTTCAACCGCAAATTTGCAGTATGAGTCTGACAAGCCTCTCATGCCGCACTACTCTCAAGATGTGTATCCGCGGGGCCTCTAGCTCGACATGGAGTTACTTCGCGCCAGGTGCGTCCTCGCCGGAGGCTCCAGCACGACGCGCCCACAGCTGATTAGTCTCTCGAACCACTCAATCAACTTGACCTTGGCGGGCCTTCTCGACGGAGCGATACCTCCATTGACTGCTCGCATTCTCCCGCCGTGCCATCGTCGACCTGGTCACGCCCGAGCTGCTGGGGAGAGGGTGGCATTGCTAACGAGAGCGCTTATGTGTATCATCAACACAGATGCGACGGCGGCCGCGGCCCCTGCTCTTGTGTATAAATACAGCCTCGACTCCTCCAAGCTGTAACTCTCGAGACGGACCCGTCCACTACCAACCGTCGGCCTCCCCCGCCCCCTCCAACAGCCGCCCTCAGAACTGCCCCTGGCCGTCTTCTTGTTGAATCTTCGTCTGACAGCATGAAGTCCCTCGCTGCTCTTCTCTTCCCAGCCGCGGCTGCGGCCCTCCCCGGTCTCAACTTCCCCGGCGGTTCCAGCGCCGGCGCAGGTCCGGATCCTAGCCAAATCACCATCGCGGCGGCGAGCTTCTCCGGCAACGGTTGCCCTCAAGGCACCGTGTCCACCTCATTCAGCTCCGACAAGACCGTCGTCACCTTCGGTTTCGATGCCTTCCAGACCTACATCGGCCCAGGAACTGTAGTAGCCGACCGCACCAAGAACTGCCAGCTCCACCTGACACTCAACTACCCCGGTGGCTTTCAGTTCGCTGTGCTCGACAGCACCTACCACGGCTACGCCCAGCTTGACGCTGGCGTCACGGGCACGTTCCTGAGCACCTATTATTTCTCTCAGGATGCCTCCGCCACGACCACCACGAGGACTTCCATTACTGGTGGCGGACTTTGGACTGCTGGCCAGGTGAGTTTGAAAACAGTCGGGGGAAACGGGGACGGCAACAATCCAGCCGAATCCAACGAGGGTGGAAAGAGAGGGACAGACAGGGAGGGGGAGAGAAGAAAGAGAGGGGAAAAAATAGAGAGACAAATTAAAAAAGAGGAATATATATATATATATATAGAGAGAGAGAGAGAGAGATAGAGATAGGGAAGGCGCTGACAGTAGAATCCCAAGGTCTACACCAAGAACGACCAAGTCCCCACCGCCAGCGTCATCTACTCGCCGTGCGGAGCCCAAGGCATCTTGTGAGTCATCTTTGTCTAGGCTGACACCTCACAAGCTCCTGAACCAGCCATGTTTCACAAATGAGAAGCGCAAATGCTAAACGTCGGCATCGCAGGAACATCAACAACCGCATTGCCTTGGCTTCTACCAACAGCACGGCCTCCGGCTCGGTCACCGACGACGACGCAACCGTCGCGTTCACTCAGCAGGTGCACCTCAGCTGGCAGAAGTGTACGAAATAGTCAACATAAGCTTTTAGGCTTGGGGATACCACCCTCTGGGTCGTCAGTCCCTGATCGCTGACGTGGGGTCGTTGATAGGTTGACCTGCCAGCCTGCCAGCCTGCCTACTTTTCTGTGTCATCCACAAATCTCAATCGACTTCCAGCTCTTTGAATCGCCAACGCCCCGGCAACGAATCGTCTTGTTCTTTTCGTTTCTCGTTCTGTGCCAGCTGTCAGTTGAGTCTTGTGGGTGGAAGCACCAAAGTGGCGGTAGACCAGGAGGGTGGATAGGAAGGATTGGATTGGGGGCTTGTCTTTCGCGTGATACTCGTGTTTGTTTATCGCATGTTATAGCATCTGCAATAAGTCAATCAAGCCTTTTTACTCATTCGTATCATTTCCAGTATGAGATGTGACACGCGTTGGGAAGAAGACATTGGTTCTGGTTCTGGTCATGGGGCTGGCCGACAGCCATTGACTATGTCTTCACATACATTATTTGCGTAGCACAGAAACATTACCACAGAAATGCGAAGGCGTAGTTATGAAGCCCTTGTGGCTTGCTTACCTCCTAAATTGTTCTATAGAAGCTTTCCCACAGGAGGTTCTTCCAAAGGATGCTATTCTATCACATACATTATTTCCGTAACACCGCCACACTTCCAAAAAATTTGAAACCGTCATAGTGGAGCCACCTGTGGCTTAACTATGTGTTACTCTGCATATATCTGCAGAATTCTTTTAAAGTGTGGCTTGATTTGTGTATAGGTGCCGCGGGCCTATCCTGCAGGGTGGGCTTGCAGCCTTGTGGATTTATCACATAGATTCTGTGGCTGCGAAGCAGATACCCGAGGCAAAGCTTGTAGAGGGTTATTTTTATAAAAGTTTATTCTATAGGAGGCAATGAAAGTTTATTCTACAGCACGTCAGTTTGTAAGAGTTTATTCTGCAGTAGATTATCCTGTAGGAGGTCTGTCCTGCAAAAGGTTTGAAAGGAAGCACTACCCATGCGGTCTGCTATAGAGAGGTGGGGAGTGTGGGAGAGGATTAGAGAAAGAAGGGAATGGGATTTTTAACCCAAAAAGAATGAAGTAAATCACTAAAGAAAACATACAATAGGTTGGATTTGCCATGCTGGTTGTTACCGGCCCAGAGACTGATTGCCGCCTTCCAAGCTAGATTTAGGGGGAGCGGACTGGACCCTCTATTTATTTACTCATTGTGGATGTGGTTGTGCAGTATGTGTTTAGAATGAATGAGTGGATTGGAGTTCATATGCTGGAACGGTGATTGCTGGGTCTCACAAGGGCGAGTCAGGTAGGGAATAACACAGCGGACCACCAACGGCCTGAGGACATTTCGAATCAAATTCTGATTTGACTTCTTACGGGTACCTCACACGTCTCGAAATGCTTACAGTTAATTGCCTTCAACCTGTTTCAAGATGCCGGCCAAGTTGATGCTCTTCGGCCTCTCAATGGGCAGCCCCAACGCCCTGTCCCAAATCAGCTGCGCCAGTGGACCCAGACCCCTCGACACGCCGAATGTGGCCGTGTAGTAGAGCGTCTCGGTGAAGCCGTAGTGGTGGAACAGAACACCACTGCTCGAGTCGACGTTTGGGTAGGGGTTCTTGGTCTTGCCATGCTTCTTGAGAACCTCGGGCGCAATCTCGCTGTTCTTCTTGACGAGCTGAAAAACAGGGTCTTGAGCAATCTCTGGACGTGCGGAAGCATAGTCCATGAGCGCCTCGAAGCGAGGATCCGGTTTGCGCAGGACGGCATGGCCGTAGCCGGGCACGACGCGACCCGAGTTGAGAGTCGACCAAAGGTAGTCATGGACATCCTTGTCAGTATACGATGAGGGAATGGCTTCTTTCATCTGAACGATCCACCGGAGGACTTCTTGAGCGGCGAGACTAAGTCAGCAGCAGGTTAGCGTGAGGCTCCATAAAGGGAGGGGGAAAGAGGCTGCGCCTGGGAAGATAATACCCATGGAGAGGCCCCGCAAGTCCCTGAAGGCCAGCACTATAGCTGAGGAATGGATCGCTCAGTGCGCTTCCGACGAGGTGGGTGGTGTGCGCCGAGACATTGCCACCCTCGTGGTCGCCGTGCAGAGCGAGGTACAGGCGCAGCAGGTCCTGAAAGTTCTCGTTCTCCTTGCCGCCCTTACCCAACATCGCGGCAAAGTTGTAGGACCAGTCCTGCTCGGGATCGACGTCGGCAGGCAGAGGGCCTCCCCCCTTGTACGAGTTCTGGTAAATCTTGGCCGCGATTGTTGGCAGCTTGGCCAGCAAGCTGATGGAGTCGTCAAAGGTAGGCTCCCAGTAGTCGGCCTTGTTCAAGCCCTTCTCGTACGCCTTGGCAAATTTGGAGGTGTAGTTAAGAGCGGAGACGGCCATGGCGAACTGTGTCATGGGGTGGAGGTCGGTGGGAAAAGCGTCGAGCATCTTGTTGACGAAGTCTGGCAGTTGAGCCTGCTCGGCCAGCTGGCGCGACAGGACGCGGACTTGGTTGGTGGAAGGAACCCTGCCGGTCAACAGCAGCCAGAACATGGCCTCCGGAAGCATTTCGGTGCCAGTCCTGCCCTTGGGCAGCTCCTTCTGGCAGTCCTTGATGGTGCGACCGTGGAAGCGGATGCCCTCGTTGGCATCGAGGACGGAGCCTTCCCACACCATGGCCTTCAGGCCGCGCATGCCGCCGAGGGTGTTCTCGACCTTGACCTCCCCAATGACAGCGGAGCTGTGGGACTTGACTTTCTTGAGGAGCTCGCGTTTCTCAGGGATGACCTCCATCAGGGTGGTCTTCAGGTCGGGTTCCGAAGAGGACGAGTACGGCCTTGCTGAAAGGCCGGCAATGGCGCCCGGGGGGGCACACGGAATCTACAATTGAACAAGACGAAAGCGTCAGACGTTACCCAGGCACGGCCTCCGGCAGCACAGGGAGTGTACAGTCGAGATTCTTACCCGTGGCCTCAGGGCGCGCAGAGCTCGCGATGAGCTCTGTACTCGAGCAGCCATCGTGTGGATGGACAGTGGGAGCAGGCTGGCTGGTCCTGGTGTGGGAGAACAAGTGTGCAGGTATTGGGACTTGGACTGTGATGGAGGCCGGGGAAAGCGAGAAACGAGTCTGTCCTGAAGGAGCAGGACGGAGCAATCGCTGTGAGGTGAGCTCAATATTCAAAGCAGGGAGGATTGTTAACAGGCTTCTCAGCCGGTGGTGTTGCCGATCCTCTCGGGCCAAAGGCAAAAAGAAAAGCGCCTGTCCCAGCACACACCCGGGGCAAGCTTCGAGCCGCGGGGTTTGTGACGTTGAGCCCGGCCAAGGAGACCTCAGTACCTAGCTCCAGGGAGCAGGCCCGCCCCCCCCCCCCCCCAAGGAAGCACCCCAGGTTTCCCCTCCACACATCCAGGGTTCTCAGCTGCCGATGAGCCGAGGCAAGCCGGCCCACAAACAGAGGAGGCACTGTTGTCCTCAAGGCCAATTGCCCAATCAATTCTCCTCGGCTCCAGGGGTTGACGTTGATGCTTTCCCCCGGCCGCGGCCAGAGTCCCGCTCCACTTCCTACACTATTCCGAGTCCCATTCGGCTCCGAATCGGCCACATCGGCCAGACGGTGGACATCATGGCTCACAACCCTCTGTGCTTTTCTCCCCCCCCCTCCTCCTCCTCCAGCAAGCTCTTCTTAAGATTACTGTCATCCTGGATGTGCGAACAGTATCGTTTTTTCGAAGCTACATTCACTCAAAATTGCTCCACAAATTGCTTCCACCTGGCCCATCTTCTACTACTCTGCAGCTGAAAAGTGAAGCCAGCGCGGACCAGCATGCTGCGAAGATTCTCGGCCTCGGTCCCCAGGAGGACAACGACCAGATTGTCCACGACCGCCCGCGCCCCAGCCCTTTTGGGATCAGTTAGACTCTGGTCCTCGACCGCTCCCAGCATGGCTCCGCTACCAGCTGTCTCCCCGCCCATAACCAGCTCGCTCCCGTCAGACTCCTTCCACGTCCTTCCAGAGCAAGACAAGGCGGGCCCGCCCGAAGATGCCCTCTACCAACAGCAGATCAGAGATGTCGAGGAATGGTGGTCCACCTCAAGGTACGCCGGCATCAAGCGGCCATATACTGCCGCAGATGTCGTGTCCAAGCGAGGCTCTCTCCAGCAAAGCTATCCTAGCTCCCTCATGGCCAGGAAGCTGTGGAACTTGGTCCAGGAAAGGCTGAGTTCCGGCGAGCCTATCCACACCAGTGAGCGACCGAACTGACGGCGTGTTTTTATCCCACGCATCTCAAGCCTTTGCTGATGTCTCATGTGTGTCTTCTCGGCAGTGGGCGCCATCGATCCCGTCCAGATGACCCAACAAGCCCCTCACCAAGACGTCCTCTATCTCTCCGGTTGGGCATGCTCCTCCACACTGACCTCCACCAATGAGGTCTCTCCAGACTTTGGCGACTATCCCTACAACACCGTGCCAAACCAAGTCCAGCGCATGTTCAAGGCCCAGTCCATGCACGACCGCAAACAATGGGATCTGCGGAGGAAGCTCACGCCCTCGGAGAGGGCCAAGGCACCCTATGTCGATTATTTCAGGCCCATCGTTGCTGATGGTGACACGGGTCACGGTGGCCTGACGGCCGTGCTGAAGCTGGCCAAGTTGTTCGCCGAGAATGGTGCAGCGGCTGTGCACTTCGAGGACCAGCTCCACGGCGGCAAGAAGTGTGGCCATCTCGCGGGCAAGGTTCTGGTCCCTATCGGGGAGCACATCAACCGCCTTGTCGCGGCGCGCTTCCAGTGGGATGTCATGGGCTCTGAGAACCTCGTCATCGCCCGCACGGACTCCGAGAGCGGCAGGTTGCTGAGCAGCTCCATCGACGTGCGCGACCACGAGTTCATCCTGGGCGTGGCGGACCCCAGCCTCACTTCTCTGGCCGAAACCCTGCAGGAGATGGAAGCCGCCGGCACCTCGGGGTCGGAGATTGACGCGTTCGAGGCCGAGTGGGTCAAGAAGACGAGGCTGGTCACTTTCGACGAGGCGGCTGTGGCACACCTCAAGGCAGAGGGGGGCGATGTCGCAAAGTATGAGACCACAGTCAGGAAGCACCGCGACATGGGACTGACAAGCCGGCGTGCCCTTGCTGCGCGCCTCACCCCGGGAGGTAAGGAGGTTTTCTTCGACTGGGACGTGCCTCGCACGCGTGAAGGCTTTTACCACTACAAAGCAGGTATGGAAGCCGCAACCAAGAGGTCAATTGCGTTCGGGCCGTACGCGGATCTGCTCTGGGTGGAGACGGGTGACCCCAATGTCGAAATTTGCACCAAACTCGGGCGTGCTGTCAGAGCCGTGTACCCTGGCAAGGGCCTGGTGTACAACCTGAGCCCCTCCTTTAACTGGATGGCCCATGGGTTCACCGAGGACAAGCTCAAGTCATTCATTTGGGATATCGCTAAGGAGGGCTTCGTCATACAGTTGATCTCCCTCGCAGGGTTACACAGCACGGCGACGATCACGAGCGAGCTGGCGAGGGAGTTCAAAAAAGATGGCATGCTGGCGTATGTGAACCTGGTGCAGAGGCGCGAAAAGGACCTAGGGGTCGATGTGTTGACGCACCAGAAGTGGAGCGGTGCTAGTTACATGGATGGCATCGTGGGTGCCATCCAGAGTGGGAGCTCTGGGAGCAAGAGCATGGGTGAGGGAAACACTGAAGGCCAGTTTTGAGGATGCCACATCGATAGCATTCCAGCAGCAAGGGGAAGACGTAACACGCTGAGCGAGTAGCATTATGTTGAAATCAACCTTGCCAAGGGCGTTTGATGGCTAGAATTGGTTACCTTGTAGATCATTAGGCAATGTTGTGGTTTGCCTTAATTTTATGTGCCTGCAACATTGCCCAAATGCACTACCGGTGGGTATATCTACACGCATTTATCATTTGGCCTCATTCCAACAGCTTGGTAGTATCAAATGTTGGACCTGCCGGTGAAACTAGTCATATTATGCCTTTCGTACCACCTCATGCGTCCAAGGAGTCCTTGAGCGCGTTGTTGACAGGTGCCGCGCTGGCGGGCCCTTCAGGTGTGACGTAGGCCTTGGTCATACCACCATCAACAACCATGTCCTACATAAATCAATTGTCAGTGTCTGCTCTTGCCAAAGCATACTTTTGCAGCCGTGTAGCGCATCACTCACATGACCGTTGACGAAGCTGCTCTCATCGCTCGCCAGGAACAAGACCGCCTGGGCCTGCTCAACAGCCTCACCGAACCGGCCGGTGGGGAAGTGGATCTCGCGCCTCAGCCTCTTCTCCTTGTCGTCTCCCAGCCAGTCCTGAAGCAGCGGAGTGTTTAGGGGCGCGGGACACAGGCTGTTGAAGCGGTAGCCGTCGCGAGCGTGTACCATGGCGAGCTCCCTGGTCAGGGCCAGGACTGCTCCCTTGGAGGCGGTGTAGGCAAGCTGCGGGGTGGCAGCGCCGACCAGGGCGACGACGGAGGCGGTGTTGATGATGGAGCCCTTTGTCTTCTTGTGGCGGCGCAGGGACAGGACGGCGTGCTTGCAGCCGAACCACACGCCCTTGACGTTGATGTTTTGGGTCAGGTCCCAGATCTCTTCTGGGGTCTCGACGGCGTCGGCGTCCCTACCGTGCATGATGCCCGCATTGTTGAACATGACGTCCAGGCCGCCGGCCGAGTCGAGCTTCTCGACCAGGGCCTGGACCTGGGCCTCCTTGGAGACGTCGCAGAGGGCGGTGTCCACGCTGGCCGAGGGCACGAGCTGCAACACCTTTGCCTTGGCCTTCTCGAGGGCCGGGGCGGAGATGTCAGCCATGAGGACGTTGGCGCCCTCCTTGGCAAAGAGGATGGAGGTCTCGAGGCCGATGCCACTGGATGAGGCCAAGATGGTCAGCGAAGGTGACGGGGAGACGGCGCAGCGGGAAAAGGGATGCCCTGGAGGCAGAGGCAGATGGTTCTCACCCAGCAGCGCCGGTGACGATAGCGTTCTTTCCAGAAAGGCGTGCCATGTTGCTTCGCTGCTTGCTGTCGTGATGTCAGGAGGGGCAAGTGACGCTGCCGCGGGAGCGATGGGCAGTCTATTCTAGCGTTAAGCGTTGAAAGGGCGAGTCTGAGGCAGGGCGAGGGTCACGGGCGAGTATGTTCTGGTGGTCACAGAGGAGTTGTCAAGAGCGAGCGAGAGCGAAGGACGAAGACGAAGGTGAAGCCAGGGGACTAAGGTCTTGGTAAGTGAACACGCTGTGAGACTGTGGGTAGGTAGATAGCTGCAGCTTCCGTTGTCGGCGGTGCTCCCAAGCCCTTTCGAATCGTTGCCAGGGAACAGTCTGGTACTTGTGGTACATACGCCCAGTATGTGATTGTGCATCTCACAGGGCTGATTGGATGTTGGGATCGGGTCGCCTCGCCTGTGACAGGATTTGTTCTGACAACAAATTCCACTCAGCCCAGCCGAACATCCGACCGTGTACGTGACAAAATTGTAAAAACATCGATGCATCCTTGGAAGCACGTCCAGCATTCACCGCTGTCGAACTGTCGCCGTCCAAGGAAGTAACACTATCGTGGGCTCTTATCAGTCAATGCCTCATGCGAGCACAGCCACTGACTCGGCCGCCCGCGGGCGATCACCGGACCGGATCGGGTACTGCACGCAACACCCGGGGGGCGGGGACAAAAACGGGGAAATGGGCACACAAAAACAAGCGTCAAGGCTATGGATGGATGGATGAATGGATCAGTGTATGTGCCTCATGAGGATTGCTCGTTACCTTGTTCTCGAGCTCAATGGGCGTGCCTCAAGCTGCCTTTGGGACAGCTCGACACTTTGAGGCTGCGAAGGGAGAGCTCCAATATCAATGAGGGGCATCGAGCAGATAAGGCCGGTACGTACCCCTCCTGAACGAGGGGCATTCTTGACAGATCCCTACAGGGAAGTACATGCCTGCCTATGCAGCTTGCAGGCTGGTCTCGCTGGCTGGCGCATCGGGTGCTTTACCACGAAGTGACGGTACATGCTCGAGTACATAACTGGGCACGTACCGCCAATGACGTTGCGGTTTCGGGGTGAGCTTATCTGAGTACAGGCGCGGGCTCGGCACACCCAATCTCGCTCACCTACATGCGCATGCATGCATGCTATAACCCTGGCACCGTGTCTAGGTAGTTGCTAAGGGATCAGCAAGCCCCACGAGATCGACCCCCCGGGGCCACTATCTACGCCGTGTTTCCCAGTCTCAAGCTGAAGGGGACCACGGGAACGGGTCCATTCCCTCTCGCCCTTCTGCTACCTCTCGCCCCCGAACTAGACTGCTCACACACGCGATTTCCTCCACGTTGCAAACAGCAGGTCATCCCGAGCGGAGCTATCTCGCCTTGAGCCTTCGTTGTGTCTTGCACGCTTTAGCTTCCCCGTCTAGTCGCACAGCAAAGGGCTCGCAGGACTCACATCATGGCTGCCGGAAAGCCCTCCCCCGATGCCAACGACATCACCATCGAGTCTCTCCCCTCCATCCTTGCAGATGACAACAGCGTCAAGCTCGCCGGGGTCGACGTCGACGGTGTCCTTCGTGGAAAGCTGGTCTCCAAGAAGAAGTTCCTCTCCATCGCAAAGACTGGCTTCGGCTTCTGCTCCGTCATCTTCGGCTGGGACATGCATGACCAGACCTATTTCAAAGAGCTCAAGATCAGCAACAAGGAGAATGGCTACCGGGACGTTATTGCCATCCCGGACTTGTCCAGCTTCCGCAGAATCCCTTGGGAGGACAATGTGCCTTTCTTTCTGGTCAGCTTCTATGATCCGGACACCGAGGAGCCCCTGAGCGCATGTCCAAGGTCGCTTCTCAAGAGGCAGGTCGACAAACTGGCTGAGAAGAGCTGGGGCGCCATGGCAGGAGGTAAGCAACTCTGCGACGGATACACAGTTGCAGGTAGCCTTCCGATCACTGACTCGTCTCCGTCTCCCCAGCCGAATATGAGTTCTACCAGTTCAAGACGCCGGACGACAGCCAATCGGCGGCAACCTACCTCAAAGAGAACCCGACACACAACCTACCTTCCTTGACCGAGGGCATGTTCGGTTATAGCGTAACGAGGCCGGTTCACAACAAGGACTACTACTATGACATCTTCAACACTTGCGAGGCTTTTCACTGCAATATTGAGGGTTGGCACACAGAGAGCGGCCCTGGTGTCTACGAGGCTGCTCTTGAGTTTGGTGAAGTCTCGGGCATGGCTGATCGCGCAAGCTTGTTCAAGTACGTCGTCAAGTCGGTCGCGACCAAGTACAACGTCACGCCCTGTTTTATGGCGAAGCCAAAGCAGGGCCTCCCTGGCAACTCTGGTCACATGCATGTGTCCCTTGTCGACAGGGACGGCAAGAACCTCCTCGTCCGTGAGACCCCGGATCCCTCTTCCCCCTGGTCTGATGTGGCTCAGCTTTCCGACACCGGTCGGCATTTCCTAGCTGGTCTCCTGGAGGGCTTGCCAGATATCATGCCCATGTTTGCCCCAACTATCAACAGCTACAAGCGCCTGGTTGAGAACTTTTGGGCGCCCGTGACCGTCTCATGGGGCTTAGAGCACAGGGCTGCGTCCATCCGCATCATCGCACCACCAACATCGAAACCTGGTGCTACCCGGTTCGAGGTTCGCGTTCCAGGAGCTGACGCAAACCCATTTTACGTGTACGCTGCCATCCTTGGTTGTGGAATCAGAGGAATTGAGAAGAAATTGGAGATTCCTTGTCCCCCTCTGGGCAAGGGCGATGACATTGGTGGACAGTCTGATCAGGGCGAACGACTGGCGAAGAGCCTCAAGGATGCTGTGGAGCGCTTCACCCGGAAGGAAAGCATCGCACGCGAGGTCTTCGGAGACGAATTCGTCGAGCATTTCGGAGGAACCAGGGAGCATGAAATCCGGCTGTGGGATGAAGCCGTCACGGACTGGTAAGTCTCGACCGCCACTGACCTACATTATCTCCTCCCAGCAGCTGTCTGGCCCTGAACGTGGATCGCTAACTCCCCAGCAGGGAAATGAAACGTTACATTGAGACAGTGTAATAACGGTGTTGCGGAGGCGACGAATCATGCCCGCATGTGTCGGTGGCATTCTTCTGTATCCAGGAAATGGAAACGAGATATGGGTGTGATCTATTTTATGTTGCGGTGGCGGAAGGTACCCGCAGGGCTCAGATACCCCCTCGCATGTGATATTTACCCATGTAATGTTCGCGGAATCGAGATAGCCATATACGTACGAGCCTGTTGGTGTTGGGCAGCATTGATTGAGGTGCCATGGTACTTCAGTGCCGTTTGGCATGAATTTGATGGTTATGTGCAACAACGCGTGGGGAAGCTCTATCGTTTGCACTAAGAAGTGACTCAATCGAGGTACATGGCACAAAACAAAGCATATCCAAGTCTGGTGAGTGGGCCTGGGCTATTCTTCTCCTACTCAAACAGTGGGGTGTGTAAAACTACATCATTAGCGGCTCTCAAGGCGACTGGGACTGCCCGCCGCCTGTACAGGGCAAGAGATGCAATGCCATCACCTCTCAGCCATGTAGAGGCCAGGAGACTCGAGCCTGTTCCCACGGCTCGTGGTGTGGTCGCACAAAGCATGTTTCAATCACGCAACCGCCTTTGACGATGATTCTTCAAACGAAAACATGAGACAGAGGCATGGAGATGCTGGAGGCGTGTACGCAACGCGACCACCATATTACTAGATTCGCCACATCATTAGGAAACAGTTACGAACAACTTCCGGCAGGATCTGACAAGAGAACAGACTCAAAGAGTCTCCTCAGGTTGAAGACGCTGTTGATAGCGGCAAGGACTTGGGGCTTGGGCTCTGTGGATGCCTGCCAGTGCCACCCACCTCCAGTCGAGGAAAATCAAAACCATATGGGCAGTCACAGATCTTGTAAGTCTGTGGACCGCCAACAATCTGGACGGGCTGCATATCTGTCCACTCAGACACCCTACATATGGGGACCGAGTGTAGTGGACCCCTTCCGCTGACTCCGTCACGGGGACAGATAGAACCATGAGCACAGAAGCACCTGCTTGAGTGTGATTGCATATCCGATGTGGTTCATTCTGTCTGTTAGATTCCGCATTCGCTGTGAACCTGGCAGTGTTAGGGGCGTAAATGTATGCTCAGCCAGGCCTCAGCCCCGCCTGTCAACTGTTTGGGCTCAACCATGGGTTGCCATGATCCGGCGCAATCAATGGGTGAGCAGCTTGCTTCGGGATTGAGGAGGAACGGGTGTCGTAATTTGCCGGCTTTTACAGGGGAATAGACAATAGAAGACTCCCGGACGAAGTGATTCACCTGCGCATGCCCCGTGGTCTTGCAGTTTTTCTGCCCAGTGAGTGGGACCTATCGGACGTAGAGGTGCGTGGCATTTGCCGTTTGTGTTGATCCAATCCATGTTCGCAGCGTCCTATCTGGCCGAGAACTACATGACATAGAGATCCCAACAGTTGACCTGTGTTAATAGTTATTTTGATGATGAGCTGACGGCAGAAGTGAACGACGATGACTCCTGGTTGGGCAGCAAGGGCCAGAAATGCACGCATAGGTGCTCGTCGCTTTGCAAAGTTGTACTTGAAAGTCGTTTTCCTCTACGTTTATTTGGCTTCCTCCTCACCACTTTGCACGAACTGGCGTGGCTTTCCAAGAGAGTTTGCAGTAAATCAACACGTTGTGCCTTTTTACTGAGTCTATAGGCTTGACGTTGCTGCCGTCGGCCTGTGAGGGGGGACGGGATATCGCTTCACGTCCCCACCCGCGTAACTGCCCTAACGTCCAGTCCACGGTTGCATGGGGCAACAAGCTTCGGCAGACTCATAGCATGCTTACCAAATATCCTTGAAGAGGCGCACGTGGCAGATTTGTCTCCAAATGAGGGTAAGGTGAGGTGAAGTATGCTTTCGCCTCCAAGAAATTGGACTGGGAAGCTTGCCATCATTTTCGGCCGCTTTATCCAGACAGTATGTTCAATGTTTGGTAATTTTATCCTTGTTTCTACACTATTCTCAAGAGGTTTCTTCACTGCCGACCTGGGATCGTTACATATTCCTCGGGCTTGCCGTATTGTAATGATGCAAAGATTGGAACCTTGGAAGCAATTGATCTACGTGCGAATGCATGAAATAAGTGACACATCGACTTCGAAATCTATCTTGTCGAGAGATGATCTTCATTGACGAAATAGGTAATTAAAACAATGGACAGGCTATCTTACCATCGTGATCAAGGTAATGAGATCTTCAGTCAGTGCACGATAATGCTGCAGGTAAGTCAGTATTCTTCATGTCTTCCCTTTGCAACGTCCGCTGACAGCCCTAAATCTGGCATCTACCAGGTCCAGGTCTTATAACCTGGTAGCTTGTCCATCACTTCGACTAAGTTATTGTTATTGACTCTGCAAACGCTGGTGTCGAGGCTGGCAAAGACATGCTGTCCTTTACCAAATCGCCAATTGGGAATTGGTCAAAACGTATTCTCATTCGTAGCCTTGCTGAGTTTATTCACAAGAACCTCTCATAGAATAGCCTCTTAGAAAGTAACGTCTTACAAAATTAACTCTTACTTTGTAGAATAGCTTTTTATTAAATAGCCTCTGATAAAATAGCTTCTTTTAGGAAAACCTATAATATAAATAGCAATCAAATAGTCTATTGAGTAAAGCTATTCGCCTTCTAAAATTCAGTATAAAATACATTAAGGCCTATATTAGATTCAAGCCCACGAAGATGACAGTATAACACTTATATACTACTGGTTATATTACTAGTCTTAATTAGAAATTAATAATTGTTTAACTAAGTAGTGTTTTTACTAGTAGTAAGTAGATCTATTATAAAAGCTTATTACTTATAATTTAAAGATAGTTTTATTATATAAGACCTATAGGAGTTTATGGAAGACCCGTCCTGGTAGTAGAAGGCAAATGCCGCCTGGCTGAAGGGGGTGGGGTCCCTGGCGAGTTTCCAAATGGGAATTGGCTAGTAGATGTGGGAGACAGATAAGTGGAAAGAGTTGGAAGGTGTGGTGCTCTCTGTTGGCAGACAGGTTACTGTTAATTGACCTGAGGCAATGATACTAGCCACAAGAAATGAACCTGTTAAATCCGTTGCTCTTCCTACGTGTCAATCCGAGACTGACTCGGAAAGTGCTCGCTCCGCCGGTCGTGGCAAAGAAAGCTCGGCAGAGATCCCAGCATGCAATCAGGTCCAAGAGAATTTCATCCATCTGTCAGTTCAGCCTCGGTCGAATGGATTGGGGGTTCCAAAACACTTCAGATGGGTCTATCTCGCTCTTAAGGGCCTCGAGACGCCTCATCGCATGTTGACCGTAGTGCATGCTGTGTGCCGTGTCACGAGCCATATCTGGGTCATGATAATTAGGCTCTGCTCCCAAAGACCTACTCCTAATCAGTCACCAGCTACGGAGACTGAAGTGATGCACTCTGGAAGATTCAAAAATACAAGGTATTGGGATCAGTATAGGGAAAAGAGTTGTGCTTACGACGCGGGGACGCCAGCTCTGACAGCACTTGTAATTCGTGTAATCACAGCCTTTGTGGAGTCCAGCAAGGGTGGGAGATGGTTGGTTGAGAATCCATAGTGTTGAACCATCCACAACGTCTCTCGGTGAGTGTATGCCGATGCGCTGGCAGGCACAGATATCTGAGAGTCAGGGCCTCCATGAAGATTGATGACAGCATACCAAGACTTTGCAGAATTACTTAGCACGAAATCTTGGGGCGAGAATGTGCTGGTGAGATAAAAACTGACATGGGATGGGTCAAGACTTGTGCTCTGCATAGTCTCGAAGTAGGCTCGGACAGATTTCTCGCTGAGCGGGGAGTGCTCCGGGATGAGCGCGCTCTGGGCGTAGAAATTGTTAAATGCCTCCTCTGTAGCATCATCGGAATGATTTTCCTGAAAACCAAGCCAGAGAATCCAGCCACGCCGTAGTTTGCACAAATTTCTTAACAGGTCGCTTGAAACCACCGAGAAGGGCTGGTGCGATCTGCACATGTGCAGCGAGTGAAATCAGTTAGCCTCTTAGATACCGCGAGTAATGAGAAACCCAATACCAAGATGTATGACTGGAATAGAGTAAATGAGTGTGAAATGCTTACTTTGGCCTCAAAAGACTTCTTGGCCCCTCATGAAGACGCCCCACACCGTCCATGACCCAAAGGTGTTCAATGGCCTAGAACAACATGCAGAAGGCTAAGTACACACTACTAGTAATTCGTGATTTTGGAAGTAATAGTGGCATCAAGAATATGCTAATATCAGACGCGAAACTGAAATTACAGACGGATGACATTGACGCGTAGATGGCTGTCGATCCCCCGGAGTAACCCCCGGCTTCTCCCGCTGTATCTAGACCGTGGACCTAACCCCTTCGTCAGAGGCGCTTATCGGCTGGTGCCGGCAAAAGTGCCTGCGGCCTACGGTAGCAACCTCGGCGCCAACCACGAAGGAGAGCAGTCAGTCGCCCCACGGTCACGCATGTCCTCCAGCCTGGTTTGCAATCCATTCACTTTGAATGCCTGGGTTTCGATTTCGAGTACGAAAATGGCAGACTGTGAGCCCTTGTTCTCCTCATCCCTCCTCTCTCATGAGGTGGTGTCGTCACTGCCGGCGGGCTTCACCATCCGGCCTCTGCACCGTCAGGATTTCAAGAGAGGCTACCTAGACTGCCTCAGGGTTTTGACTTGGGTTGGTGATCTTACCGAGAAAGAGTGGAACAGCCGATTTGATGAGATGGTTCGGGCTACTGGAACCTACTACCTGTTGGCCATCGAGCACGAAGACCGCATTGTTGGCACAGGGTCTCTGGTTGTGGAACGCAAGTTGTACGTCTGATTCCGGCCTGCCAACCGCACACCTTTCCACAAATTCATCATTCGCACACAGAGAGCTCATACGGATAGTGGCTTCCAGTATCCATGACCGAGGACTTGTTGGACACGTGGAAGAGATCGCCATCTCCAAAGCGCTACAGGGCAGGGGCCTGGGACTGAAGATGATACAAGCTCTGGATTCGATCGGTAAGAGTGTCGGCTGCTACAAGAATATCCTCAATTGTGGCCCTCAGAATGAACCCTTCTACGTCAAATGTGGGTACCACAACTCTGGGATAGAGATGGCACATTACTTTGAGGAGTCGAGGGACAACTACCATCGGGGATAAGAGCTTGGGCATGGGCTTTGTGACACTGCGGTGGTCGGCAGGGGATGTTGCTTGCCTCGAGGTCGCCGGGATCGCACAACAACCCTGGAGTCTAATACTTGTGTCCGGCCAGCAATGCAGCCTTCGTGCGGTTCAGAATCACATGCGAGAACTCGAAGACAAACCCGTAGCATCTGACTGATTGTTTGTCAGACGCTGAGGCATACGTACAGGAGCAGTGGCAATGTGATGGAAACATGGAGGCTTATACGCAGTGTAGCTAGCTACTGAACACATTGCAGATCCTGGTTTGTGGTTCAAGTCAATACAACGGAATGTGCAGCATTCCGTAAATAAAGCAGTTGAATTACTTAATGCGCCATCATCAAATCAAGCGCGCGGAAGAGCACCGCCACTTCATGGTCGATACTCGGGCGCCCCCCAGGTGCACCCCCCCCCCCTTCGAAGACCACCTGGGCAACCACACACACACACACACACACACACACGCATGCACGCACTTCAGCTCTGCACATTGGAGCCAACGCGTGTCTATCTGTCTGATCGTGCTGTCCGCGCAAGCGATCGGCCATCTGTGCGGTGAACGTGAAATACTGGCGGCCGACCAGCCCGATTCAAACCAATTTCACTTCACCACACAGAGTCTTGTGTGAATGATGAAGTCCCTAGGTAGACGGCTGCCAATTCTCTGCTACACACAGCTTTCAGTCAGATTGGTATCGATTTAAGAAAACGAAGGACGCCTTCAAAACCCAGAATCATAACTATACGACAGCGTTTTTTTCTTCTTCCCGGGTCAGGGACTGATTTGTAGGCTCACCGGCCAGCCCGGCACCCGGGGCCTCATTGCCTGCAGCGCGGGCGGCGGGGTGTAAGCACTTGCTTTCTCAGACAGTTTCGAGGGGTTTTCTGTGTAGAAGGAGGGCGCGGCCTTGCTGATGTCAGAATGGGCCCTTAGTCAAGCCACAGCACGCGCAGCAGCCATGCGTCATGTCATTCCTTGGGCGGGATTTCGCGGTGCCCCCATTGTCCAAAGCTTGCTCAGACGTCGCCTCTAATTGGAGTGACTGCAGTCGGGGTGGCCTGGTGTCAAGGTCTGTAAGCAAATGGTGGGTATATTTGGTTTGTATTCTTATCTAAGTTTGTACCTAAAGGCTGAAAGGCTAAGAACTACCTATAAATACCCCAAGGGGCCTGTATACCATATTTTCCTAATAATTTACCCCCCCTAAAAATACTTATACCCTTATAGATAAAATTTATTAAGATAATCTATAAGTCTAAAAACTTTTATTTATAGTATTTAATAAAAAAATAATAATACTATATAGCTAATATTTATATATTAAAAGATAAAAATATTAATAAATATAGGTAATAAAATTTAACTTATTTTAAATATCTTTATAATAATAGGCTATTATTATTTATACTTACTACTAAGTTATCTTCTACTTTA
>JADAZS010000227.1:0-75413 GCA_014872975.1 Diaporthe citriasiana | reverse complement strand
ACTCCTTTTAAGTAGTATATAATATACCTAACTTACTCTTATAATTTTAAGATCTTATATAATTAAAAATAATAGTAAAAATTATATAAAAAAATTTATAGGGTTATATATAAATTACTATTATAAGTAAGTATAAGAAGATTATTAGGGTAATAAACTAGTTTAAGTATTATACTTATAATATTTAAATTATACTCTCTTAAAGGGGGGGTAGGGTTTTTAGTAACCTTTAGGGCTAGTTTAAAGATAAGGGCTAGGCTATTTTTATTACTAAAAAGTAATATAAATTTTATTTATTTAGTATAAAGATATTATTAAATTATTTTATCTTATAGTTATTAGTTAAGCTTCTTTTTTTTATATTTTAATTTAATACTATTAAGCTACTAGTTAGGTATTATATTTCTAGTACTAAACCTAAGAATAATCTAGGTATTAATAAGGTTTTAGGCTACCTGGAAATATAAGATCTAGCTGGCTTTAAGCTAAAAGTTATATATCTTATCCTATTTTAATATAGTAGTATTAATATATAAGTATAAAAGCTGTATATTAAGTATTATATTAGTATCTTAAATAGTTTATTTTCTATAAGGGTAGGAATAATTAAACTATTAGGGTTAAGGGTTATAAATAAAGTAGATAAGTATATATAGTATAAGTAGGGTATAAATACTAGTAAGAAATAGTATATTTAGAATAGAAACTACTAATTATTATTCTTTCTTTTTTTTATTTTTTCCTTCTAGGTAGCTATTTTTTTATAGCTAATACAGGTTTTTCACAGTAGAGACATAGTATTACCGCTATGGGTTTAATCTTAGGGTTCTTTGCCGAGATAATATAGATTGCCAATTGTGTGACCAATACCCCTGACAGTTGCCTTCTTTCGCGACAAGTTTAAGTGCAACTAAAAGTTCGCCGGCTTACTGCTCCTTCGCCGATTCCCAATACATATTGATGTAGTTCCAAGGACCAATGGCAGTAGTTAATTGTTGGAAACAGGGCCCTCAGCGATACAACAAGCCTCTCAAACATGTTCACCTCCGTCATAAGAGCTCATTCAATCCTACGACGCTTCCTCGACTCTTCTCCAAAGCCTTCCTTCGATTTTTTAATGCCAACGTATGTCAGCACGTTGTTGGGGTTCTCAGCAGAGTACCACTCAAAGCGATCAAACGAAAGATTGAGTAATTCCTCGTGCTTGGGCTCAAGCCGAGAACCACGAGCTGCGAAACGTTGTGTAAGCATACAATGATTCAGTAGAGACACACCAGGAGATGACTTACAAAATGAGCCACCTGCGATATTCTGTCCAGACTGATTCAACGGACCAGGGGGAGCACCAGATACTTGCGCAACATCATGTAAGCGGCCAGGCGCCGGTGGCCTGTCAACGAGCTCAGGAGACTCAGATACTGATCTTGAGACCGAATCGTCGAGCCTAGAGATACTCGCTGGGCTTCCACCGTTGCGAACTTGGGAGGGGGCTTGAACTTCGTCGCTCTGAGGTATTCGCGGCGCCGGTGCTGAAGCCGGTGTATTTGAGTTGACAGTGGGCTTGGCGACCACGGGGCTGTTGCTGGGCGCACTGGCGGAGGGATTGGGGCGGATGCTGGGCCGCGCAACCACTCGCTTTGTGTCGGACACGACGACAAAAGAGTTGGGATCTGCCGGGGTCACCAAGACGAAGAAGTACTCTTCACCTGCTCGTAAACCAGACTCGCAGTGTGAGCCTTGAAGAAGGTTTGTTCGGTGGACGCGACAAGTTGGCAGTAGGAGCCCGTCTGGTGCAAAACGGGCTACGGCCCCTTGCTCTTGTGCCCCCGAACGAACCCCTTGAGGGATGCAAGTCATTTTATTTACCTCAGCTAAGAGTCGAATTTCTTAGCAGGAATCCAAAGGAGGGTTATTGGAAGAGTCAAATGCACATACCATCTGCAGCAATCCAGAGTTTATGCCGAAGCTTAGGGCATTCGGAGACTCGATGGAGTTGTATCTCAATCATAGACTCATCATCTTGCCATGGGGCGTTGACTTTCCATTTCAGTCTTAGACCAGGACGGCCATCATCCACCTCATGAACAATGCGCACTTCCACCTGCTGGTATTTGACCAGTCGCTGCTCTGCCCTGTGACACTCCTGCTTCATGTGCGAATCAGGCAGCCTCGAACTGCCCTGCTGCATAAACACATCTCGTGGCAGGTGTTCTAGCACATCAGCAAACAGTCTCTTGACGCTGTATGCAACAACCTCAGCCTCCGCTATGTCTCCAACTTGAACAAGACCGAGCTCTGCGATCGCAGCATCCATAGTAAGCCATCGCTTGTGAATCCGGATCAACGATCCTGTTTCGGTCATCGAGATGTAGAGATCAAGGTGTGTTTGGCCAGGGTCGACGAACTTGACCTTCATTGAGGCCGTCTTGGGGCAGGCACGAATACAGGCTCGGAGGAGACGATACACCGACACCGCAAAACTGCAGGTGTTGTCTAAAACTCGCACTTTCGGGGCTTCCTCGTACAACCGCTGAGCCTCTTGCGCGGCAGTATTGACAAGGCCGTGTTGCACCAGGATGGCCCACAGAGTATCGGTCAACTTAAAGGGCTGCCGACCCATGCCTTCGATCATCTGCAGAAGGCTCGGATTCTAGAAGAAATAGCGTCAGTAAGTAAGTTTATTAAGAATTTCAAAGGCGCACTGTACCTGTTTCATCTCTTTGCCCGAGTAAAGCCAGCGGGTTGCGAATTCTCCCACAAGAAGATGTTGCTTGAACATGAGCACAACCTTTTTGAACATGAGCGCAAGATTCTTGTTGTAGCGCTCATCTGCATGCCAAAATCGAGCCTCGCACTCAGCCTCCGCATACCGAGGCTCGGTAGAATTGAGCAAATCACAGACCCTTCCTACCAAATCTGGCCTGCCTATCAAGGCCTCGCTCAATATTCGACAAATGGCCATCGATTCTTCGCGAGCACTAGCAAGCGATTCTCTCTCGCGGTTGGTATTTCCGGATGCGAAGTCGTATCCGAACCCCAGAGGATGGCCTGTCACGCTAGCCGACGAATCCTCCGTACTCTCAGATAGCAAAAGCCCTTTCAGATAGAGCTTGTCTCGCAAATCCTCAGATGTAAGGAGTATACCGGAGTCAGTGTAAATGACGCTCGCATCTCCATCCTCGACCGTGAGGAACAGCGCAACCTTGGTCCAGTCCTTGAAGTCTGCTTGCGAAACTGGGCTTCGTTGAACCTTTTGGCCTTTTTCATTTCGGGCCCGTCGGCGTTCTCCGATGATGAACTGGACGTCTCTATCTGCATCAACCACAGGTGTTGGGATTGCGGTTTTTTTGGGCAATATTTTTGGCTGTTGAGCACCCTTAGACTTGTCGATACGGTTCACCTCAGCACAGAGACAGCCTTCCTTGTTGAAGTTGAATGTCAGGGTAAACCCGGTTGTGCGACCAGACACACGATGGTTCTGGCCGCTCCGCATCAAGACTAGAGCGGCAAGCTTGAGGCCTTCGCCGTGGGCTCCGGCCTGGTCATCGCGGCCCCTCTTGCTCGTACCGCCAAGGTAGAGGTTCTTCGTCTGTATTGCAGCCTTCAGGTTTGATATCTCAATAGTTCCTGCGCCGTTCCGGCCTTTGTAGCGGATGAAGCCGAGACACTCTCTGCTGCTGTTTTCATCGCGGCTATATGCTTTGTAAACAATCTGGGTGTTGCCGGTCGGGGGTATCGCTTCGCCGTTTGCCTCGCCTGTTGCTTCGCGTTTGACACACAAGTCTCTTGGGGCCATTCTGTTCGACTCGATGATCGCGTCGCGCCTGTGCTCAGTCATTAGATAATGATAGTAGATTGGAGAGGTTTGGTCAGGAAGATTAGAAAGCAAAAGGTGTCCAAACCAGTTCTGGATCAGCTCGCGAAACGCTTCTCGAGGGCCCCAGTTTGTGTAGGTGCCATGAACACTCAAATTGAATCTCTTCTTGTTTGGTATGTCAGCAAAAGAGGGAACAGGATCGTCATCTTCGTCAAATTCCTCATATTGTCCGTCGTTGTCCGACGAGGCCCAGTCGCTTCGGTCGTCGAACGAGGGCCAGTGGGTTCGGTCGTTGACTTCAGGCATGGTGCTCATGTCAGTGCAGGCTACTACAGGATTACATGTGTCTGTTTGAGATTCGGGTTAGGAGAGTTGAAAGAATGGAAAGTTCCAAGGCAAACACTTTAGGTGTGCCAAATCGGAAAGGTGCAAGCGGGGGAGGATGCAGGAAGGGTGCAAAATTCAGACGGCTGCCTGCATCTAGACCAACTGCGTCGGTGCTTAAATTGGAAATGCTGTTTGAGGAGACGCGTATTTGGGACCAACACCTCGATGATGAGAAGGCAGGGGGGGAGGGGGAAGCGTACCAAATACTACCTAACCAACAGCCCTCCCCCCTTCTTCGCCGGCCGGGCGGTCGGCAGTCGTCTGCAATGCCGGCAGAACAAGCAACGACCAGTGTATCTACACACATGTGCTTTGCAAATAATTATGGTCGAACCCTTGTAAGTTCAGCAAATTGACTTTAGGTCTTGCCAGGATAAAAATGCACCTAGATGCTTGGTGTGGTGGATGAGTTGACTTCGATGGAGCGGTTCCCAAAACTAGCAACCAATCTCGTGATTACTGAAGACCACATCCCACACGCGTGCGGGCAGGCCAACTCTACAGCAAAGTCCCAGTCCTGGTCGTCAACTGCGACACATTTATGAAAAAGGAACTACGAGAAACCTTTCCGTTTCTGAGGGCAAAATATATAGGTAGCAGTAGATACGATGGTCCCGACTCGGACCTTATACACATCTATAGATGTGTCCGACGGCCCGAGCCTCGACGACTTTGCCAAGCCTAGAAACCTGTTAAGGCATAGGATTCTTTTTAAATACTTTATTAAGAAAACACCAAAAGTTCAGACCTATCCAGTCGCCTTTACTAGATCAATCTAGTTTCATATAACTGAGCTGTGCCACCTGTTAAGATGACCAAGGATCCCAGAGGACTCTCTTGAGCTACCTACATAGATCTTCGTAAATTCTCTGACCAATCGAAAATCGAACAGCCTTATGCGGGCGACAGTAAAGTGAGATTTTCAAGTCGGGCAGCACTTGAGCTCAGCGCGGTGCCACTCGGTCAGCAGGGTCGGCCCGAGAAAGAGGGGCCTTGAGCAGAATGCCGTGAACTGATAGCGGTGCATCACTCAAAGCAGGAGCGAAGGAAAAAAGGCGAAGCAGCATGCAAGCAGGTAGGGAAGCGTTTGCACGCCCAGACTATCAGACAAAAAGTGGAATAGCTGACCAATTTTGCACCGTCTGACCTCATCGAGGATCCTACGCCTTGTTGATGGCACTGGGCTGTGCGCGTTACAACCTCAGCAGCTTGCAGTCTACTAGACTCCTTCCAGACCACGGCAACGGTGAATTAGGCCAGAAGCGACCTAGCAATCGTCTCCGCGGTCGGCTGTTAGGACCATCGAGGCTTTCATACTTAATTAGCGTCATGCTAGGCCTGAAACATCAGCTTCCTGTAACTTCGGGACCACGAACTCAGGTCAGGATTGACCACTCTCGTGTCATCAAACTCGCAAGTCTAATGGGCGAAGTGTAGCCATGGCAGACGCGAAACAGAACCAGCCAAGTCCCGGCAAGAATTCAGCCGACAGAGGCGAAGAACCGCCGCCTGCCTACGACGAGTCTGCGCCAGGCCCCTCGTCCCGCCCACCAGCCATTTCATCTCAGCAACCTGACAGGCCAACTCCAGATAACCCCTTCAACTTCCCACCGAGCGAGGACCTCCCCTCATATACAGAAGCCTCCACGTTCAGCAAGCCCGTGGTCATACCGCAGTCGCGCCCCGACGCAGCAGCCCCCTTCATAACAGCATACTCACCAGCCCTTCTCGCCCGCGGCGTGACACCAGAGACATGGCACGCCTTCGTCACTACCACCTCAGCCTTCCTAACTGCTACCGTCTCCGCCAAGGCCCTCGCCCACGCAGGCGACGTAGCGAAGCACCTAGGCTCGACGCCGGCCTCGTTCGGCAAGAATGTCGCGCGGAACGCCAAGTCCGTGGGCACCCACGTCCGCGATCAGGCGAAGCGAGGTAACGTCGTCGGCGCAGCGTTTGGCGCCGTGGGCGGCGCTGTGTCGCTGACGCTCGGCACCGTTTTTGGGGCCGTTGGCGCGGCTACGGCGATGCCGGCTACTGCGATCGGGGCTGTGGCGAGGAAGCCCAAGACGCCTAGGGAGAGGGCGGCGGCTTATGTGGCTGTTGCGAACAAGGACTGGTTAAGTGCGAGAGGGCTGAGGGCATCGATCCTGGATACGATGGAGCTGTGTCGTGCCGCTGTCATTGATGATTCGCGGGAGCTGCTTGAGGAGGCCAAGCAGGGTAAGGATGATAATGCGGCTGGACAGCTCCAGAGGCTGGGAAGATATATCTGTGAGTTGAAGGTTAGTCAGACGGAGACTTTGGAATTGGGTGTGAAGACGCTTTGGTTGGTAGTGAATCAGCTGCCTTCGTGATAGGAAAGAGAGCAAAAGCCTGCTTCGTGGAAAGGACGCCGGAAGAAGGTTGCTGATAGGAGTCATATACTAGGGAACATGCTTTAAGGGCGCAATATTGGCAGCTTTGGTGTTCAAATTTCATTTTGTTCTATGGGGGCAAAATATGATTGTACATTGGCCAAGCATTTCACAATACCGGGGTCACTCATCAAAGACCACAGCTATGATACTTAATTAATCAGTCCCAGTCCTTAGAATAGCGATGCTTGAGTGGCTCTTTGCGAACAGCATCAGAGTCGGTGTCGCTCTGGAAAGAGCTTATCTCAACAGTCTTGGTGACTTGAACCTTTCCCTGATGTTCCCGTTGCCAAAGCTCCTCTTCTGATTCGCTAGCCATATGGCGAGTGATACTCACGTCTGCCACGGGGCCAGCCGGATTTTTCCGCGATGACGCAGAGCGCAGCCTTTTGCCTTTTGCCTTCATAGACGAGAGCTCATAGCCGTTGCTGCCGTTGACCGGCTCGGACTGGTCGTTGCTGGAGCCGCCTGTCAACCCGGAATATAGTGTCTTCATCGCAGGCAAGTTCACTGCCACGATTGCGAGCTGTATCTCGATCGCCGCAACGATCACCATGTTCCCCAAGACGTAAGAGGGATCATCGGTAGAGCCCAATTCCGCGAGGACGATAAAGCGACACCCAGCCACGATCACTGAAGATGCTCCGAAGCCTAGGATCCCAGTGACAGCGATTTTCTTGCGCCGGGACATGTTCAGGTTCCAGACTGTGCGGATCGGGAGGAAGAGAATTATAACATCTGTGATGATATTCTGTGTCACGTTAGAATGGCATCAGACGAATATGCCATATCCGGACGTCGAATGTTAGGGCGAAAATTACCAGTATTGATGGGCCCAGCAAGAGTACCCCTTTGTTAATGCACTTGGCGTCAGGATGAGCCTCTGGATGGAAATATCCGTCAAGAGGCACGCATTGAAGGACTGCCAGGAGCCAATTGACAATCATGAAAATTGTGTTCAGGCCCATGGTTGCAAAGCACAAGAAGCGAAATGTGCTATTAGGTGATAGACGGATATAGAAGATGAGGAAGGTCATCTTGATCGTCCAGTGAGTAATCATATAAAACAACTCTTCGACAAAGAGCCACTATGCTGAAGGGTCAGTGGTGCTTGCATTCGATTCGTGGTTGACGACATACTAAAGTGATTTTCTCGAGCTGGTAGGGTGACAACGTGGAGGCATGGCTGCGTGGTCACGGAAGTTAGTCCAGGTACCTAGGTAGTCAGGCATCATTCCTCGGGTCATTGGCACTTACAGGCCACATCCGTAATGGAGGAACATGTACAAAATTACTTGCTGCATAGTGTTCACCAACTGGATCGTTTTTTTCTTTCGTTAGACGATTTTGTTCTTCTTTTTTCCCTTGTAGTTCAAACTCGAGAAACATCCGAAACGTGTCTGCTTTCGCATGCACAGGAAAGGGGTGATTGATAGAACACACCAGCAAGAAAACCGAGAGACAATCGTCCCACCCGAAAGCATTTTTCACGATTGCTCTACAATAGAACCTCAAGAAGAAAGAGATTGTCCCAATGGCGAACATTACCGAGGCGACCGTATAAGCCAGCGGTTGAAGGTTGTCTATCGCCATGACGCTATTGGGGCGTGCCACAGCCGTGAGAGCAGGACAACAGAGAGAATGAATCTACTCAAAGGCGTTCACCGGCTTGCATCGAAGGGCGAAGTACTTCACATGCATTCAGAATGGAGGCATGATATCCACACAACCTCAACTCGTGAAGGCCGGAACGACTGGAAATACCCAGGCAGCCAACCCACACTGCCCCTGAGGCTCGAAACGAATGATGAGCGAAAGGCAGGGTATCTTTTGTCTTCATTTTCATATCCCAATGCATACCGGTCCACTAATTCACAACTCGAGCATTCTCGAGTCATTCCTAGACGACAGATCACTTTTTTGGGGCTTCATATGTTGATTTGGATTTGTTAGTTAGGTTCGTTGGTTGCTTGCTGCTACATCCCGTCTCCATCTTGACTAATTTGAAGACCCACGTCTTGGAACTGTAAACTGCATCTCCGTGTTGTTGAGCACCATTGATGAAGCCAATGAAAAGCCGCGAAACACCATTCCAGTATCGGCAATTACGCTACACTCCCGTGATCTGTGTATTCCGCAGCAGAGAAGATCGCCCCGCATGGGAGGGGAACGTCGGCAGTATCCAGCTCAGGGGATGCGGCTCATCACTTGCCTACCTAGGTAACAACATCGAGGCCGCCGGGGTTGAGACTGGGAACGAGGCCCGGGGAGGTTACACCGGATCCGAGATGCAACGGTCCCTCCCCTTTTGTTTTCTCCCTCCAGCGTGGAGCTTCGCTGTGCTGTGTCGTCTCCACTCTAATGCCGCTTTTGGAAATCGCATACACCTGCCGACAACCAACTGCTTTCGTGAGTTGCGTTTTGATCCACTGGCGTTACTTTCCCGATGGCGCTGCTGAAAATCCGACCAGACCAATGAGATACAGGTGATTAGCCTGTGGTCTTTCATGCCCGTCTTTAAATACCACACCGGTGATAGTTCCCAAGTCGTGCACTGCTCGTTGTCAGCATAATTCGACACGGACTCACCGAAAACATGTCTTCATCATCCGGAGCTTCGGAGACTCTCCGAGCTCTCTTGGACGTTGATGCTGTCCAAGCCGCCTCAACTGCCGCGGTCTTGGGGCTGGTCTTCCACAACACATTCCTACGAGTGGTGGAGGTGGAGGCTTTCATGTACACGCTTGTCGGCCTTGGATTCGCTGGTCTTATAATTATTTTTGCAGTCCATCTTTATGCCGGGCTCGCACCTCTGGCTGCGCTTGCACGGGTCGCTCTGTTGTCCACTTCCTTTAACTTGGCAGTCTTTCTTAGTATCGGCGTATACCGGTCCTTCTTCCACCGACTTAGACAATTCCCCGGACCACCGCTTGCAAAAGTCTCTCGCTTTTACTCAGCTTACAAAGCGTCCAGGGGCCTGAAGTACTTCAGGCAGGTGGGCGAGTGGAACGAACAATATGGAGATTTCATCCGGACAGGTGAGCACGGTAACAGACATCAACCTCTGTGCCGCTACTGACGCGAAAGACTAGGCCCCCGCGAGCTTGCTATCATCCGGAAGTCAGCTGTACCACTGATCTATGGGCCTGAGTCGAAATGCCGAAAGAGCACTTGGTATGGTCAGGTGGACACAGATCCGTTAAAATGTTCGATTCATATGACGAGAGACCATGAGCAGCACAAGCGAAGGCGCAGGAATTGGGACAGAGGGTTTTCTATCAAGGGTGTGATCACCCGGGTTAATTACAACTGAATGTTGAGACTGACAGACATGGCTTAGCGCTGAACACTTATGAGCCTACCATCAATGCTAAGGTCGATCAGTTCATCGAGCAAATGTCTAACCGTGGGACAATCGATGCAACCGCATGGTCTATGTACCTATCCTTTGACATCATGGGTGAGAAAGACTGACCGCTACTGCCTCCACTCACTTGCTAATTTAGAGACAGGCAAGGTCGGATTCGGCAAGGAGTTCAACGGGGTGACCAAAGGAGAAGAGCATCCGGCGATCGAGGGTGTACATTCTTCCATGATCGTTCTTGGCATCCTCAGCCACGTCCCATGGCTCCTGAACATGGCAGGAAAGATCCCAGGAGCCGCGGCAGCATATCAGGAATTCTTCTCGTGGTGCGGCTCAGAAATCGAGGCCAAGAAGAAGGTCGGTCCACTGACCTTAGCCCTCATCACTTGTAACCCATCGAACTGACAAGGCTTGGCAGAACTGGAACGCAGAAGAATACCCGCAGGACATCGTGTCATGGCTCGTCAAAGCCGTGATAGACAAGGACGCCTCAGCATCCCCCTCGGACCCAGCACTGCACGAGGACTCGCGCGTCGTGATCGTCGCGGGCAGCGAGACCACAGCCACGACACTGGCCACCGTCCTGTACTACCTGTCCAAGTACCCCAACGTACAGAAGAAGCTCCAGGCACAACTGGACGTGGCGCTCGGGTCGCAGTGGAGCTACGAGGACGTCAAGACCGTGACCTTCATCGACGACGTGATCAACGAGACGCTGCGCCTCAAGCCGGCGCTCCTCACAGGCGGGCACCGCGTCACGCCGCCGCAGGGCATAACCGTGGACGGGACCTTCATCCCGGGCGACACCAACGTGTTCGTGCCCACGCACAGCATCCAGACGGACCCGCGGTACTGGCGGGACGCGGGCGAGTTCATCCCGGAGCGGTTCGGCGAGAGGAGGGCGGAGCTGGGGACGGACGGGGCGCCGTTCCTGCCGTTCACGCTGGGGGCGTACCAGTGCCCCGGCAAGAACCTGGCTTTTATGTCGCTGCGGATCGCGCTGTCGCGGGTGCTGCGCGAGTTTGATGTTGCTTTTGCGCCGGGTGAGACTGGCGAGGCGTTTGATCGTGATGCGCAGGATACGTTCACCACTACGCTTCCGCCTGTGATGGTTCAGTTTACGAAGAGGAGATGAGCCTCAAGGTCTGGAGCTTAAGGCACACGGGTCATTTAACCTTGGAATACATCGTCAAGGAAAGGAAACCTGGGGGTTAGCAAAGTAGGTGGACCGCGGTTGGCAAAGGTACATGTATGGTATGAATAATAATCTCCAATATCCAGTTCCAGTCGAACTGTGTTTATCCACGAGAGAATTAAACTCATGAGAACAAAGACAGTTTCTCGCCAAACCTTATGCCAAGGCATCCATACCTGTCAAGCCCCCGAAAATGAATCCAGCTGGAGCGTGCATCTGTAACCGGCACACCTGATCCACAGGGGCGACGCCGTCTCGACCTAGTGGCGCAAGCCAAAACAAATTGTCATCCGGGCCGAGAGGCGTTCGGCCATCTGTCTCTCAATCCTTTTCTCTACCAAGCAATTATGTAAACAGACGCCAGTCCTTTAGTGGCTCGTCAATAAGCGAGCGGGAGGAAAAAGACTGGGTCTATGATGCTATCATGACCTGAGGCTGAGACACCTTCCTTAGCCTGGGGTTTAAAACCAGGTCGGCGACTCACCACGACTCGACTTGGGATGCATCTCGTGGGGATTTCATCCATCCAGCTCTTGTTTTGGGTCCCAAGGCACTGAAGAAAACTGTCCAAAATGTATTACTGCGTCTCTATCGGCCTCTTCCACTTCCTCACGGCCTCCACGGTGTTCGTCTAGCCATGGTAGGAGCCTCAAATAGCGAGAAGTTCGCCCTGCATGCAGCCATGCTTGGCTGTCCCCAGCCGGATTGCAAACCGAGACGGATCGGGGGTGAGCGGCACGTTTCATCGGACTATGTAGTTGAAGATGGTGAGTAGAAATGTTCCAATATTTGAGCTGGCCGAGCTAACATTCATTACCAGGGACAGCGGCAAGCAGGGATTTCAAGGTTTTTGAGGTAGACTTCAAGTTCTCATATAGCTTGCTGGTATCGAAGGAAATGAATCGCCAGTATTGAAATCGAAGCGAAGGGGTATGGGCTGGTCAGCATGGTGTTGTGGAAGACGAGGAACTGCATGTGCTTCGAGTAGAGTCCGATATTCCAGCATCGATCCACACGTTTCGGCGTTCCCCAAGATTTGATGCAATGCGCCCACAGAAGACCATTGGTTTCTTGTCTTGTCATTACACGGCTGACTGTGGTGGCTCTATTGGGTATTGTACAGTCGCTGAGGATCATCCCAATCTACATAGTTTACCCATCACGGTCCACTAGATCACTGCCTCTCGCGTCTCCTCGGCGCCGCTCTAATGATGTTGTCCACACGAAGGAGTAGCTGTAACAATGGTCAGAATTATACGAACGAATAATCGGGGCGATGCTTCGAACATACCTCAGCAGCCTCGCTCGCCGACGATACCACCGCTTTCTTCAGCTTGTAGCTCTCAATAACTCCCAGGTCGCGCATATCAGCAATGCCACCACCGGGCACCATCAGGTCCAGACCGTACGTCGTCATGCCGTCGTAAATGGCTTTGCGCAGACGGGCGACCAGGTCGCCAGAGTCGAGACCGGCATTGTCGGCCAAGATGGTGGGTAGTTGCCGCAGGGCGACGGCGAATGAGGAAACAGCCACCTGCTTCTTGCCCTCAACACGCGTTGCCTGCGCCTCGACGGCCTTGGCCATAAGCATCTCTGCGCAGCCGCCACCCAGGGTTGTACGTGGCTCCTTGACAGTTTGGGAAAGGACGGCGAGGGCGTCGTGCAAACTTCTCTCAGCCTCGTCGAGAAGTTGTTGTGTGGCGCCGCGCAGAACGATAGTGCATGCTCGGCCTGCTGCAACCCCAGAGAACCTGATGAGGGTGTCCTCGCCAATAATAACCTCCTCGATCACATCGCAGTGACCAAGCTTCACTTGTTCGGGGTGATCGAACGTGGAAGCGATCTCGCCTCCCGTGACCAGGGCTAGTCGCTCGATACCGTCGAAGTCGGCGTGCTCGATGGACATAATGCCGGCATCGGTAAAGAGCTGCTCGGGCCAGTTATAGATGAGCTGGCGGTTGATAAAGCAGTTGATGCCGTGCGACTTGATCTTATCGACCTTGGCCTTCATCTTCTCCTTCTCGGCCTTCTCCAAGTCGGCGAGCTTGCTCGTAGATGTAACCTTGACGCGGGCACCGAAGATCTTGACCTTGTCCGTGTCCATAGACGTGTTTGCGACGAGGATCTTGGCCTTTTCCAGGCGCTTTGGCTGGTTGACACCGATCTTCTTGTCTAGGATGAAACCATCGTCCAGATAAGAGTCGCTCAACTTGCCACCGGCCTTCTTGATAATCTGGATGTTGCTGAGATCGGAGGAGCCCTGCAACCTCAACACAGCCTCGGTAGCGAGCTCTGCAAAGTGGTCCCGGTCTTGGGCGAGGACTTTGGAGCTCAGTGTCGTCTTTCCAATAGCGATCAGATCTTTTCGGAAGGCCTCGGGGCTCTTGCTGTGGTCGACAGCGGAGTCCTCAAGGGCCTTGAGAGCAGCCTGGCTTGCTAATCGGTATCCCTCGATGATAGTCTGGGGGTGGATCTTCTTGTCAACCAGCTTCTCCGCCTCACGCAGCAGCTCTGCGGCCAGGACGGAGACAGATGTCGTGCCGTCTCCGACCTCATCATCCTGCACTTTCGAGATATTGACGAGAACTTTTGCGGCGGCATTGTCGAGGGCTATAGACTTGAGGATGGTTGCGCCATCATTTGTGACCATGATATCTCCGGTAGACCTGTTGAAGCAGCAAGAGGTTAAGCAGGGAAGCTCGGCGGGGGACCAGACTGGTCAGTACGTACGCAGACTGCATAATCTTGTCCATGCCCTTAGGACCCAGAGTACTCTTGACCAGATCGCCGACGGCAATGGCACCGACGAAGGCGGTGAGACGGGCATTCTCTCCCTTCTCCTCGGTGGTGCCCTCCTCGAAGATTTGGGTTGGGCTGAAGGAAGCCTGCGTATTTGAAATGCCAGTCAGTCAGTGTCCAGGGGTCCAGCAGGAAAAGAAGCACAGCTAAAGTGGCATACCATCTCGGACTATTGGCGACAAAGGCAGCTTTTTGAGAGGCAAGTAAACGTGGAAGGAAAAGTGATTCGTTTTGGGGTGCCCTGTCTTTAGGTGGGAAGCAAGTGTCGCCTTGTCTCGGTAGCTTCGAAGCGTGGGGATGGTGGGAGGCTACACGATGGCAGTCAACAGACACAGACAGACAGGCGACAGCTCCCCCCTGACGAAAGCTGATTTTTCGATACTGCTAGCGCGTACCCATGTCTCGATGTACCGATGTACCCTTACTCTTCACAGCAAAGAGCCGCGGGGTACGGCAATGCACTGACTCCTGATGTGGAAGGCGGTGAGTGGCACCCAGGAGTCGGAGGCCAGGAAATTCCTGCGCCGGCCACCAGTAGTCCCACTGAAATCCAGGTTGGCGGCAGCAGAGCAAGCTCAGACACGCGAAATGTCGGTTTAGGCAGCGCAGGCCTGAGTCAGAGGCACTGACTGAGGTTTGGTAGTGTGCACCGTGTTCCATTTTACCTATCCCTCCCCACCTCGACCTGGCCCAAAACTCCATCGCGGGAAAATTCATCAGCCGTTGCGACAACTCAAAGCCACTGGTGTTTGACAGCTGCTCCAGTCTTCCAGCCCCGTCAACTCCAGCCCCGAAGCCCTGCTCGCCTCCAACTGCATCGCTAGGCCAGCTCATCTACCGCAAATCACGTCGCACTTTCGTCGGCGTTGAATACAGAGAGGACTTCTTTGTCAACGTACTTGAAGCTCCTCCTGGGCCACGGTCCACCGCACAACGCACACGTCCCGCACGGCCAACAGCCTTCACGACGGCGTCAACAATAGAACAGTATCAACAAACAGGACTACTGACAACAACAAACTACTATCAACGATATACTCTCGCCCAGCATGGCGTCCACTTTCGAGCATTTGCGCGAGGCCGACCTCGATGACGACGAGTACGACGAGGAAGAAATCGACATTTCTGACCTTCGTGAGAAATATGAGGTCCAGCTCGACTCTGGATACGACCACTTCGTCGTCATCGACGGCCTGCCCGTCGTCAACGAGGCGCAAAAGCCCAAGCTCGTCAAGTTCTTGCTGAAGAAGCTGAACTCGGTTGGCAAGACCCGCGAGGATCAGATCTACATGCCCATCGGCGAGAGCGGCAACTCTGAGAGGTACGTGCACGTTCTGCTTGGAACTTGCTGTACTCTGCTGTATGCGCAAGACCTTGCATTCTGACTCCGAATATTGCAGGTTCGCCTTCGTCGAGTACTCTTCGGCCGCCGAGGCCGCAGCAGCCGTCCGACAGTTGGACCTTGTTCCCCTCGACAAGAAGCACACCCTCCGCGTCAACAAGCTGACAGACATCGAGCGATATGGCCGCGAGGGGAGGATAGAGGAGGAGTACCACGAGCCCCATATCGAGCCTTTCCAGGAGCACGAGCACTTGCGGTCCTTCCTGGCAGATCCTTCCGGCCGTGGCCGAGACCAGTTCGTCATGTACCGTGGTGATACCGTCGGCGTTTTCTGGAACAACGACAAGGACGCTCCCGAGAACATTGTAGACCGTCAGTTCTGGACTGAGACCTTTGTGCAATGGTCTCCTCTCGGCACCTACCTGACCTCGATCCATGCGCTTGGTGTTCAGCTGTGGGGAGGCCCGAGCTGGGCCAGGATGCGCAGGTTCGGCCATCCTTTCGTCAACCTGGTAGCCTACTCCCCCAACGAGAACTACCTTGTCACCTGGTCCGCACGGCCTATCGCTATTGGCGACGACGGACACCCGCAGCTGACGCGCGACGACGATGGCAAGAACTATATCGTCTGGGATATTGCTACTGGCAAGCCACTCCGTTCCTTCGCCAACCTTGATACCCCTGATGAGGGGCCCGGCAAGGCTCCGAAGTTCCCCTGGCCTGCATTCAAGTGGTCTGCGGACGACAAGTACGTCGCTCGTTTGATCCCAGGACAATCCATCTCCGTCTATACTCTGCCAAGCATGGGTCTCTTAGACAAGACGACAGTCAAGATTGAGGGAGTGAAGGACTTCGACTGGGCGCCCGCCACTCCCAAGCGCGAAGGTGTCAAGACATACGAGCAGCTTTTCTGCTACTGGACTCCTGAGATCGGCAGCAGCCCGGCCAAGGTCGGTCTTATGAGCATCCCCTCGAAGCAGGTTGTTCGATCCTTGAACCTGTTCAGCGTCTCCGACGCCAAGCTGCACTGGCAGTCCGAGGCGGCCTACATCTGTGTCAAGGTCGACAGGCACTCCAAGTCCAAGAAGTCACAGGCTACTACCCTCGAGATCTTCCGTGTGAAGGAGAAAGGTGTGCCAGTCGAGGTCGTCGATACTGTCAAGGAGACGGTAGTGAACTTCGCTTGGGAGCCCAAGGGCGACCGGTTCGTCATCATCACAGCCCCCGAGGCTCCAGGAGCTACTGCGGTCGCCCCCAAGACGTCCGTGTCCTTTTTCTGCCCCGAGAAGGCCAAGGGTAATGCCGTTGGCAACTTCAAGCACCTGCGAACCCTGGAGAAGAAGAACAGCAACGCCATCTACTGGTCACCCCGAGGCCGTTTCGTCGTCGTTGCCAGCGTTGCCAGCCAACAAAGCTCCGAGCTCGAGTTTTTCGACCTTGACTTTGAGGGCGAGAAGCCCGAGTCCGACAAGGACCTGACGGCCAACCTCCAGCTCATGAACACCGGTGACCACTACGGTGTCACAGATATCGAGTGGGACCCATCTGGACGTTACGTCGCCTCCTGGGCGTCGTCATGGAAGCATTCTGTAAGCTCATTACACATTTCATTGGTCCTGTGCTCACTTTTCGGTTGCTAACAAACTGCTCGCAGATGGAAAATGGATACCATATCTACGATTTCAGGGGAGAGACCCTCCGCGAGGAACCCATCGACAAGTTCAAGCAGTGGTCGTGGCGCCCACGGCCTCCTACTCTGCTCACCAAGGAAGAGCAGAAGCAGATTCGCAAGAACCTCCGCGACTACTCGCGCGTCTTTGAGGAGGATGATGCCCAACGCATCACTGGTGCTAACCAGGAGGTCGTCGAGAGGCGGAGACAGATGCTGGAGGACTGGTTCTACTTCCGCGAGTCGATCGAGGCCGAGGTCCACGAGGAGCGCGAGGACCTTGGTGTGCCCGCCGACCCCGGCGCGGAGCTTATCAAGCAGAAGATGGCCTCGGAGGCGATCGACGGCGAGAAGGAGGAGGTCATCGAGGAGATTGTCGAGGAGGTGCTCGAGGAGAGCGAGGAGATCGTCTCCACCTAAAACGATCCTCTGACCACCTAGCATATGACAGAAGAGCAGCCCGTCTCTTAGCGATGTGCATATCTAGTTTCTTGGACAGACATGGAGCATCATGCGGCTGTCCACTGTCAGCATTCACGCTTGTTGAGCTTTTGTCACTGAGAGTGGGGCTGAGCAGCGAGGAGTCCAGCCAGGAGTGCCGGATAATGCAAAAGGAGGGGCATGGTGTTAGTCAAATAGACGGTGATGCCGGCGAACAAAATCAGGAGAGGCTGGGGAGCCTCAAAAGGTGCAATCGCATATTCAATCTACCGCAGCTACCAATTCATCTTACCTTCAGTGTTCCCTTTTGCCCTGGAAGAGGTCTCAGCTTGTCAAAATTTCAAAGCCTCAGTTTGGGCAACACGTAGAGGGCACGTCGATATTGTAATCCCTGAGCAGCTGAAAGTGAAAGCAAAAGATGGGCAAATGTTTGCTGGAGAAGGCCATGGGCATGGCCGATCATCATAGGTCTCAGACACTCGCTTGTCTTCACAGGAGGGAAGTGGTACCCTGGGTTTGTTACCGCAAACCAAGTCTTCCAGGCTTTCGATACTTCGATTCGAGATTCTATCGAAACATCCTGTCCCGCTAGAACGCTAATGAGAGAAGTTGAGGCTGAGGCTAGGGCCACACTTTGGATTAATAACCTGTTTTCAGCATGCAGCACTTGCTTAGCCGGTTATCAATTACACTGGACGCAGATCTATCACCTGAGTGAGGCATCCCCGCGGCGATACGATTTCATGAAGTGTAAACCCACCCCTTTCAGCAATAGCCCGGGACTCCTCCAAGGTCCGCTCCCTGTTCTTCACCCGGGAGAGCATCCTCTGTAGACGCGATCAGGGCACACAAGGGCTTTATCGACATGGAGTGAACCTTTAAATTACGGTATAAATAAATGATATATGCCTGTGAATACAACTTTGCTGGCTAGTTCGGGGATGAGCGTCGTCCAAGAGGAATCAAGGACAATTCAAAGCCGGATGGGCACCATATCAAGCGTTTCCTAGATGTGTGAGCAGCCAATTGGCGAAGTCATACTAATTTAGTGTGAAGCTGAAGAGCTGGTGTCATTATTAGTTCCGTACGCTATATGAAATGACGAGCTTTACGCGGGTGTCCGATTCGTGACCATAGTATCTACCTGTAGACAACCTGGGCAGTACCTGCTGTTAAATCTTTTCAAAGAAGAGCCTCCTATAAGATAACCTCCTATAAAATAGCCCCTTATAAAATGGTCTCCCTTGGGAGAACCTCTTATAGGATAATCTCCTATAGGATAACCGCTTATAGAGTAGCCTCCTATAGAGTAGCCTCCTTTGGGATAACCTCTTATAGAATAGCTTCTTGTAGAATAGCCTCCCTTGGGAAAACCTGTAGGATAGCTAGTAGAGGGTAACTAAGCTACAGGGGCTCTATAATGATGTTTTCAAATTTTCGTTATGTGGCTGTGTTACGGAATTAATGTATGTGAAGAAGGCGGTGTATATGCGGTCTTATAAGCTGTCTTCTTTTTTAAAAAGCTTTAGCGCCATGAACCCGCACTTTATACGCGGGCTCGGACGGCGTCGAAATCCAGTGGGGGGTCAGCGGTGTCTAAATGGAGGCCAAATGTGCTTAGCGTCGCAGACAGAATGGCACTTTTTACATTTCATCCATTATTCCCTGACCGAAATTTTATATCTGCTGTGCTAGTCATTTACAGAGCTGACAAAACTGATCGTCCATCTCAACATCTGTTTGAAATTGTCCCAAACTCGAAAACTCGGAGATTTCACAAAGCCACTTACCACGGGACTATCAGATTGCCCGTTGTATCGCACAAAGTCTTCAAAAGCACCAACTGTCATACCCGTTGACGGTCCAACACGCTTTCAGGTCATCAGAAATGGCTAAATTCTCCGATCTTCCCCAAGAACTTCGCGATATCATCTGGAAGTTGGCGATCCGACCTGAAGGACCAACAGCTCATTACTTCTCAGTCCACCACTCTACCAAGGACGACCATTTAGTGGAGCCTCAATGGTCCATAAGGACCTCAATTGAGAGCTTTGACGACGATATTATGGGCAGCTTTGTGTTTGCTGCACCTCGTTGTGGTCGAGATGGCAGCTTCTCATGGGTCCTCGGAAATTATTCGACGTATATGGAGGATTCAGCGCTTTGGACAATTTGCCGAGACTCTCGAAGCCATATGATTCAAAGATTCCACCCACATGAAACCAATCGTCGAATCAGCCGGGAGAATTTCCGGAAAACACGGCGGCAAGATGTGTTCTTTAACACCGCAACGGTGACAGCGGTCCTACAAAGAGATGGAGGCGAACGGCAATATTTCACAATTCAACCAAAGAAGGACCTCATCATAATCCAGACACTTCCAGACTCGTGTATTTCATGGGATCGCAATATTGATAATGAGGATTTCCCTCCAATTGACAACCTATGGGAGGAGTTGCCCTGGAACAGCTTCCTCGCCTGGCGCTCACAGTACCCTAATGGATTAAGTTGCTGGCCAGAGAATATTGCTATCAAATTTGACCCAACATGGTCGGAACAGCCTGAGAAGTATGTCAGACAATTCCGTGGCGCTGTTAACTTGAAGGAGGTCCACACAATATGGTTTGTTGATGATAGACTCCAACGGGACCCAGAAGGCATGAGGCTACAGATGAGTCTAGACCTGGGGAGACACAAGAAGGTCTTCAACGCTATGGGCCGAAGGTATGTTGAGGTGTGTGCGAGCGACCTTGGGTGGGTTGTGGCAGCCACGAAATCCGACGGGGCCAAGCACGAAGCGTTCGATTTCGTGAATCGGCTGGAAGACCTTCAATACTCTTTATCCATCATTGAAAGGGATGAGTGGGACTACGATTCAAAGTTTAATTTCGCAGTCTTTTTCGGAGTTTTGGCCTGTGAGCTGCTATAGGTCTATGGATAGAGTGCAGATGGAGTGCCGGAATTACTACTACACAAAAATATAGGAAGTTCTCAGCATGATGGCAGGTGTCCCATCTAAGTAGCCTCTACTCCTAAAATATCAACACTACCGTTGACATTTTACAACTTAGTCGTACGGTACACTCGAGCAAAACTCATAGCAATTAAACCTATACAAGTGAATTCAAATAGAACTTGTTAATACATTTGTTTTCAGAATGGATTTTCTTTGCGACGCCATTGAAAACAACATATCATTGCATTTCTGTTTCAAATCCACGGTTCTGCTCCTACATTAGGGCTACTTGGCGCTCAGACAACCCTGATTGCTTCATTTCTCAGTCTAACTCGTATCATTCGTCGTAGTCATTGCCAATCGTACCATATACTAACTTTTCCTTACCAAGCATATCATTTCATGCAGTCCCTTGTGGCCAGCTGAAGACGTATTCGTACCTTAGATGTATCAGTGGGTCGTTACTCCAATTTGTCTTCTTTCAGGACAGAAGAGGCTGTCTCTCAGTGTCATTACTGTTCTCAGCAGCTTCGGCCTGCAAGAACTTGATAAACTTGTAAAAGACAGCGGCGATGGTGGCGCCCAAAAAGGGTCCGACCCAGTAAATCCAGTGTGCCGCGCCAAAGTCGAGTGTGATCAGGTCGGGGCCAAAGGTCCTAGCCGGGTTCAGAGAACCGCCAGTGTAGTATATACCCGGCAACCTATTGCATCAAGGTTAGTTTGGATTTTCATGGCAGTATATGATTCCGAACCCGCTGCAATGGGTACTTACTCGGCCACGAATAGCGCGAACCCAATAACGAGGGCCGCCAGCGCGTTGCCCTCGTGCTTCTCAACAGCCATGAAGTAGATTGCGAGCATCAACTGCATGGTGAGGAAAGTCTCTATGAGCAGACCCTGGGCAATCGAGGCGTTGTGGCCAAGCTTTGTTTGAACGACGTAGGTGCCAGGGAAGATGCCCTTCACGACGGCTGAGGCTACAACGCCTCCAAGGATCTGACCGCCGGTCAAGAAGATGCCCTTAATCCAGTTCACTTTCCCCACGAGACACATTCCAAGTGTGACCTGAGTGACGTTACGTTAGCTTCTGCCCGGTGATGTTATGAAACTGTAGCTATTGGATCAAAGACTTACAGCCGGGTTGAAGAGTCCTCCACTGACTCTGGCAAAGATAGAGACATTGACGGCCAGAGAGAAACCAAACGCCAAGCTGATGTACAAAAGCTGCGTGAGGTTTATGTCACCCGGATGGATGTCGTCGTCAGCATGCGAGGTGTCGGAGTTGGCGACCTGAGCGGCCGAGAGTGCCATCAGCAGGAACAAGAATGTTCCCACAGCTTCTCCAGAGATTTCAACAGCATGAAGCCGAAGATGTTTAACAAAGTTATTGGGTGCCATGATGAGAGATCGGTACGCAATTATTGGCGCAGAGTTGGGTGGGAGATGTGACTGTCGAGACTTGGCAGGCTGCATCTGTGGAAGCTAGAGAAATGGGCACACATATATACACAATTCTCGCAATCTTTCCGAGGTCATCTACCATACTTTGCATCGAGGCTTTCCAGCTACAGGCCTGTTGAAGGTTGTGCAAGTTGTGGGGTAATGTCTCACACTGACTGGCCCACATGAACCAGCACGAGCAAAGAGCGGCATGAATTCATCTCGAAGGAAGTACAGCATATGCAAGATTCAGCGATCAGCGGTCAGAAGATGCCAGCCACAAGCGTCACAACACTTGCCGCGGAGCAGGTAACAAGTGAGAGATCAATCTACAGTACATCCCACCCGGACACAACAGAAACCACAGCCTTGCGATCCACATCGATGCCCGACGTCTTCGATGAGGCGGTCTTGTGGGCCGATAACTGAACAGCTCATTCGGTCTTGGCATCACCTACCACGGTAACCCTTGTAAGGACCCTGCATTTCAGGGCGAGATTGCAACCTCACCCTCCCAGAACGCAGAGCTTTACTCGTTCGAGAGTTTTCTGTATGAATCAGCTTTTGATGCGAACCGTTCGAATAGTTGGAACATACAAGGAGCAGGCCATTTGGACAGCCTCAAAATGCGTATGCTGCATTGAGAATTTCGCGTCTGAAGTTTGCTTGCTTACCCGAACGCACATCGCCATAGACACGCGTATCGCGGCTCGGTGAGTCCGACAGACTTGAATAGTCAACGCGACCGTACCCGAACATGGTTACGAGGATTGATAGGTTACCAGGTATCAGTTCAGATGGATCGGCAATCAAGTCTCTCCGAATGAGAGCCTGACGCGACGAATTTCGGCAAGGCGGGCCTGCCCATTGATTACCAGCGTGGTGCTGTCCTCTACCTCACTACCCTAAACTTACCTAGGTAGCTACCGATTAGATCGTCGGCCACAACAATTAAGCAGGAAGACACTTAACGAGGCAGAGAACTGCATACAAGTTTCATCAATTCTGTGCGCAACCAGTCTATACGTCGGATCTTGCCAGCTATCATGACGCCGACGCCATTCCAGTTTTCAAACGAGCATTCCAAAAGTATTTGCCAAAGTTTATTGACTCTGGGAGTCAGAGGCAGCGTAATTCCTGGAGTTATTAGCAACGAGCGGGGTCATGGCAAAGTGACTGCCCAGACCACTGAGCAGAGGCGATACACTCAATACTGGGCGCCCGACGAGTAACAGAACCCACACTCGAAAAACAAAAATTGAGAACTTACGGGCACAAAATCAAAGAATGGTCATAGAGATGAGATGAAAGACTTGCCAGAATCCAAGTTATCAGCTTTCACACGTATATCCGTCCATGTGCATTTTAGTGGAGCAGGGCGCCAGTGAGGACGCTGAGCTCGGAGTGCACATCGTGGACCTGATTGATTTTTAATCGCTTGGGTTTGCCCCGACTACTGGGAATATAGCAAGCTGATGCCTTAGCTAGGAAGATCTGGAATGGTCATACATTGTGGATGGGGCGAAGCCGAGATATGGGATATGGGAATCAATAAGGCCAAACAGGTTTTTCTATATCAATTGCTGGACTGAAGGCTTTTCTCAGCACCAATGTAGCCCTGATCGCCCACTCCTACCAACTCCAGTCCACGTGAGGGTTGGTCCACAATGCTTCATTGCCGAGTTTGATCATGACCCTAATCTACAGACGCAGCCATGGTAGATGAGAAATAGCGATAAGGAGTCGTTCTTAGCTTATCCATGCCTGAGCTGAAAGAACAAAGATAATTATAACAGCTGCGCTTGCGCCAAGGCACTCCACATGGATATCAGCCGTGGTTTTCAAATGATATTTTTCCGAGCTGAACAAGGGTTAATATGAACTACGAGCTAAGTAGCTCTATGAAGACAAGAACAAGAGTATGGAGAAGGACCTTGAAGAGGTTTTATGGCTTACCAAAGACAATCAGGAGATGTATGAGGTCGTTGTATCGTTAACTAGTGATTTGGCTGTCTTATTGACAATACAAGAAACCCAGATGCCCAGGCAATGCAGAGTGGTCTGGGTAATGAGCGTGAGTGAGGTCAATCCAGCATTCGTTTGAAGAAGTCATGAAACTTGTCTGCATGCTAAATATGGAATTTGACATAATTCCTTCATTCAGCACTTCGAGGCGCTTAAAAGACGACACCTAGCCCTATTGTGAACATTTGTGATTATTATGGCTCTTGTGTCATAAATTTGCAGGCATACTGAGCAGCAGTTTCCAGTACTGCCACCACCACCGAATTCATTAAAAAACATCCGACGAGGCACAAGTATGTCACTGCCACTCATTTCAATGATATGAAAACAACTATTCGCAGAGGAAAAAACAGCTGCTACAGAGCAAGTCCGCTGACTAAGCTCGGACCACCCAGCTACAGCCAATCAAAACACACTATTTAATTATACTAGACTCCCACATAATATAATTAGTAGTTAAATAAGATTACTTTATAAAACTATTATTATTACTTAATTTAACTTAATAACTTTTTTTTAATATTAAGTTAAAAGTAAGATAAAAGTATTTAAAAATATAAATAAAAATAAAAATATTATTAATATAATTAATTTAATAGCTAAAAAGATATAATAATAACTTTAATATATAATAATAGTAATATATAATATAAATATATAATTATAAAAGCTAGTATAATAAATATAGTAGTATGTTATATAAATTTGGTGGGTGTATATTTTTATTTATACTGTGTACAGTATGTACCTCTGTACCAGCCGTTTTTTCCTCTGCGAATAGTTGTTTTCAATGATATTGTCTGTAAGCACGGCTCTTCTAGATCTGATACCTTGGCGAACCCAGCTTGAGACCCAGGTAGTTAAGGACATCTTGGCTGTGGCTTGACTGTGGAATGCAAGGTACCAGACTTGGATCGCTACATGACTTTCAACGATTTCAACCATTTTGAGAATTCGGAGATGTACTGAGTAGACGAATATATTCCTGATAGAAAATACTCTGCCAGTACTCATTAGCTCCTCCAATGGGAATACTGCAGATCTTGTCCGCACTAGGTTGCTTGGAAACTCACTAGGCTGTTACACCCATCCCCTCAAATATTTTGTCATCAACTGTCCACTGAAAGCAGCGGTCAGCCACACCGGAGCCCTTTTCCCCCAACAACAGTTACTGCCGGCCACGACCTGCCAGTGACGTTTGGGTGAGGTTTCCGCAGGACCACCAGCTTTCACCGTCATTCAAACGTCATTAAGTCTGCTTGATGAGCGGCATATGCATAGAAAAGCCTTTATAATGGAAACCTTCGGCTGTTTTGGTATCACGACTATAGTCTTTATCATTATACACTTCGCAGACATGTCGGACACTCATAGTGTCAGCCAGAAGCTACGAGAGCATCAAGTGGTTCCTGATGTCCTACCTGTCGGCCTAAATATCCCTTTCAATCTCAAAGTCAAATGGCCAAACACTGTTCTTGATTCCTGTGGAAAAGAGCTGGGCCGCGAAGAGACCCAACCCGAGCCGAAGCTCTACTTGGACCCCTCTGTAAGTGTTCCACGCCTCAATGGAACTACATCGCGAGCATAATAGCAGTAGACTGAACATTTTTTGACAGCCTTCCGATAACCACAACAATTATGTGCTCATCATGACCGATCCTGTGAGCATAACCACCTCATGATAAAGTGGCCTTGAATCTGACATAGGACACAGGACCTCATGGCCACCAACGATGCCAACTTCGGCCAAGTCAGGCATTGGCTTGCCACCGGTATTTCGATAAGGGAGGATGGCGAGCTAGCAATACCCAGCGAGGGCAACATATCACCCTATGTAGGACCCGCGCCGCTGCCAAATTACATCACCCCTCGGCCACATCGGTACATCTTCATCCTTGCCCGCCCTTCGACCGATTCAGAGAAGGTGGATATCACTCCGGCCCAACTTCGAGAGCTACAGAAGCCTTATCCTATGGCCATGTCAGGCAACCAACAACCAGAGGTGCAGGATTTAAAGGACCGCTGGGGATTCAACGCGTATCACCTGATCAAGGACCACGGTCTTAACGTCGAAGCGGCTACATACATGATGGTGGGAGGGACCTTGAAAAGCGCTGCAACGAACATCGGGCTGACGGGCCAGGCCATGTTGAACAAGGTGAGTGGCAGTGGAAAATTATCTTTGGTCGGAAAGTCGATCGCTAATTGCGTTCTGTCCAGGTCACTGGCAAGTTGTAACAAAGTAAAGTTCTGCATGTGGGAAACGGATGTCGCGTCTACGAGTGGGAGGTTGCCATGATTTCACGGGCACGAAAGCTTTATCTTGATACTCTCTACAAGCAAGGCGTGATGTCTTTGCACTCTTTTTGATCTTTTGACTTTTTTACAACAAGGTCCTTAGGGGTCACCCGATCTAGATACGCTGTCCCTTCTCATTGAACCTCTGCACCTCGCCAGTCAGCAGCGCGTCCTGCAAAGCCCGGCCAATCTCCATAACCTTGACACCCTTCTCAATGGGCAGCGGCACGGGCTTGTCCTTCAGCACCGCCTCGGCAAACTCATTAGCCTCCAGCGCGAACGCATCCTCGAACCGCTGCCAGTACTCAGGCTGCACCTCGTTGCGGATCCCCAGCTTGTCCGCCAGCACCACGTTGTTCGCCCGCGGCCAGACGTTCACCGACACCTTGCCCTCGGTGCCCGTGATCTCGGTGCACACGTCGTGCCCATGGGCCTGTGTACGCGAGCAGTAGAAGTAGGCGATCTTGCCGCCCCAGAACTCGACCACGCCGACGCCGTTGTCGACGTCGTTCATCTCCTTCAGCTCCGGGTGATGCCTTAGCGTCCCCGTCGCCCAGCAGGCTTTAGGGACCGGGTCCGAAAGGTACCACAGGGAGAGGTCGATGTCGTGGATGGCACAGTCAACGAAAATGGCGCCGTTACGCGGGGCGTAGCGCACAAAGAAGCCCGTGTGGTCGAGCAGGTCGCACGTGTTGGACCGCACGATGAAAGGGTTTCCAATTGCTTTTCCCTCGAAGATCTTGGTTGCGGCGTCGCGGTACGAGGCGTCAAAGCGGCGTGAGAAGCCGGCCATGACCTTCAGATGCGGGTTGGCTTTGGCCGCGTTGACGACTTCCGCGATCTATAGCGAGCATGTCTCTATTAGGCCCTCACCTCTCGACAAACAAGGTTGCTCAAAACGTCGAACGTGAACATACCTCGTCCATCTTAGTACTCAAAGGCTTCTCGCACAAAACGTGCAAGCCCTTTTTGATGGCGCCCATCGTCTGGCTCGCATGGACGTCGGTGCTGGTCGAGATCCAGACAGCTTGCAGGCCCGGATGGGAGAGCATGGCTTCATACGAGTCATAGACAGTCACGTTGAACTCCTTGTACTCCTCATAGGCATGAGCCCATTCGAGCTCGTGGGCTTCTGTGCTACAGACAGCGACGACTGAGGCGCGCGGTACGCGGTAGATGAGGTTCTGAACATGGCGTCGGCCCTGTGCGGTGTCAACGGGTTCTAAAGTTTACTTACTCTTCATCAAATGCGTGCATAATCGTGTATCATCATGGGCAATACTGACCATGCGACCAAGACCAGCGACGGCGATCCTTAGGGGCTCCATTATGAATAATGCTATTTTTGAGCTTCGGGTTTTTTTCTTACTTGGTGCTTGATAGTATCAGGAGTTTGGCTTCCAATTGTTCTGAGTCCGACCTCAACTGTTCCCTCTCGATGACCTAGGCCTCTACATATAACAGCCTCCTGCGGACGGCATTCGACCTGAATACATTCCATCTAACAGTCAGCTGCCTCGGAGATATCGTGGGATGTGCCTGTCCTCGTGAAGCAGTCACGGTACAGCTGCCCCACAATGGTGACTTTCATATTCCTCTTTCTCCCAAATGCTTCGTCTGCAAAGAAAAGGAAAGGAAATCCCCAGAGAAGGAAAGAGGACCCGAAGAAAAGGAAAGAGAAGCCGAAGAACTGGCATGAGACCTCGTGAACTATTACCCCATTGTCGTCTGGCTGGTTTTGTGGAACATCTGCGTGGAGGTCTCCCGGGCCCATGTTCGCTAGCCTGGCCGGACCCCTGGAACCGCCAAAGATTACCGGAATAGGAAATTTGAAGATAAGGACCTTATCGGCCTTGGCACGAACCAGGATTGCATCTGCTCTTATCCTGCCTCTGCACCGGCTCCTGTAAGACAGGGGACGGGTGTTTGAGCCGGAGGCGGTTCGTAGGCGCATAGCGAAAAGAAGGGGGGGGCTTGGGCTCCCTTGACTGCTTCATCAGGTTCCTAATTCCTATCGCTTACGCCTCGTCTAGCAACCCGCTAACAGCGAATTCTTCAAGCCGGCTTTACAAGCTGCTTTAGCCGCGCTCGTGAAACTCCCGCACGTGGGAAAATTTTATGGTCATGCTTTCTCGCCCCTCTGACTGCTCATTAATCCTTACTTTCCATTTCCTTCTCTTCATCGGGCTACCGGCTGGCGGCAAGTTCTTCGGGCGAATTTCCTTTGGTGAGATGGCATGGCCATCACAAAACTCTCCTGGCTGGAAACATAACGTGGAAAGGACTTCCTCGCGCTACTCTAGATGTTATGGCTGGAGCAAGGAATCCACGGACAGCCTTGCCATCTCCACACCAAATTGAGGAAAATAAGTGACAGGATCACCAGATTCCGTGAATAGAACGATTGGCTGGACTCCATTTCGATAATTGCGATAGCGCCTCATTCTCTCTTCAATCTTGATGGACACGTGATATATAATCAGGCCACTAAGAGGGCTTCAACGGTTGAGATTAGCAAATAGTGAGGATAGCGAGTGTCTTATGGTAAGCTATGCATGTGCTCACATGAGGAATGGTAACGAAATCCCGTTGATGATTTGATCAGTGCGACCAGCGTATGTACACCAATCAGATCCATAATAATCGAGGCTAGACGGCCCTTGGCAGTGACTTTGGATGAAAAATAACACAAAGGCGTTGTAATCCACGGTGTTCATGCCAATGAGGATCTCGACAAGCAAGGATGAGTGTGGAAGAATCCAGTTGTGCCTGTCACTATTGAAGAGTGCATAAATGTCCCTAAGGACACTAGCGACCGTCTGTTGAGTAAATATAAGCGTACGTCTGCATGTCACAGAATGTGAGGTAGGCTTACTGACACAAGGAAATATATGTAAACCCACTGTCCAGGGTGGCTAAACGGGCCTCCAGAGGAGAACATGAAGGATTGTGTGCCCAAAAAGACGCCCAAGACGTATCTCGACAGACAAACCACAAGACGTGAGATTCGAAAGATACGCAAGTTCGAAGGGGAAAGGACAAAGTCAAAACATCGTTTAAGTGTGCCAACCCCGTGCCTCGAAGGCTGCCTGGAAGAGGTTCTGTGATTGGATCTCTGGGTGAAGGTTTCCTCGCGTTGTGAAGACATTGCGTTGCTAGAGGGTGCGAACTTGATGTGATAAACTCGTTCACCCTATGAGGACTTTTGATGCTCTTAGAGAGGTGCAAAAATAATTGCGCCTCAGATTGATGAAATGAGAAAAGCTAAACGCAGCCGAGCAAAGACGTTCTGGTGTTGCCTCCAATGAAATCAAAGGCGGCAAATTTGAGAAGTTCTCCCTCGAATCGTGATCATGAGCATGAATTGGAAATAGAGCACTGTCAGACCGTTCGAGCCGAAATCATGCAAGGCTGTGTTGGAATTCAACCGCGCACAGTCTACGTCAGCATTGATTTCTGACACCTTTCTCAAGGGAGCCTTGTGGCTTTAAGCCGATAGTCGGTTTTCAGATGAAATGAGAAAACTGTGGGGGCTGGATTGAGTTGGGAAGCGGAAAAGACAGGCAGGTGGATGATCGACTACGCAGGGAGGCGGCAGTTGGGAAGGATAAGCGTCATCAGCGACCTCTCTGTCTCCGGCGTGCAAAGGAAAATATAACACACATGTCTCGCATGACAGCTTTTCGATTAATTCGTCGTGGAACTCATCAGGCAGCCATGGCTGTATCCCTGAAGGCAGAGGTGCGTTGCCTGCATCGGTTGAGACAGATTCGCGGCGGTTATAAGACAAAGATGGTGAGCATACTAGTTGGTTTTCTGTTACGCCAGCCCAGACCGCGTGCAGAATGCCTCAACACGCCGGTCAGGCAGCAAAGTTACACAATTTTGGGGCTGAATGTTGTCCTTCGGAAGTAAGCTCTTCAAAATTGCCACTGCTTCAGCTGGCGTGTGTCTCAAACCAATGTGGCTGATCAATTTCTCATGGGCTGCTATTCTGGGATTTTGAGACGAGGCACCTTGTCCCCCCCCCCTTCCACCCCAAACTGAGTTGCTGCGCCTAAGATACAGCAAGCCCCCATCGTTCGACATGACATAGGTACACATCAAGCAACATTGATTACAACGTATACCGAATTCTGTCTGTCTCCGGTATCGAGAGAAACCTCAGGACAACGAACACGAACTCATGTCATCCTTTCTTGCCATGAGCTTCTGTGCAAAGCTTCCCACGGAAAGATGGCGACGTCTCGGAATACTCAATGTCTCTTTAATCTTTTCATGTGGACTGATCCTTCTCATAGCCATCATACTGGTCATATCCTCGAAACCAGGTGGCACTATTATGGAAGCCAGGATTTTATTCGACGGCGACTGTAATAATTCCAACACTTTGGACCTGGTTCTACATCTCATCATCAACGTTCTTTCAACATGCGTGTTGGCCTCGTCAAACTTCTTCATGCAAATCGTCAACTCCCCAACTCGTAAGGAAGTCGATCATGCGCACCGGTTCCTCCATTCCTTGGAGATCGGAGTACCCTCAATCAAGAACTTAGGCTCCTTATCCCGGTTTAAAATCTTCGCTTGGGCTGGGCTTTTCGTCAGCTCTGTTCCAGTACACCTTTTTTTCAACAGCGCCATTTACCCTATAGGCTACGAAGGCTCGGACTGGCAACTTACGATCTCGACGCCTGGTTTCGTCCATCAAACCATCGACTACTTTGTGCCTGGTGCAAGCTTGGCTCCAGCAGGGTCCAGCTGTCCAGCCGCACCGAATGAGGCCGATCTGGCATGCAAGTATTCATATGCAGTCTTAAATTTAGATGGCCACAGTAGTTCGCTACCGACAGGGGCCTTAGGATATGGAATCCAGGCCAATACTCAGGGTGGGGTTCCGAATGAATCCCTCGCCAAGACAAATACCATAAAGGCAGCACAAAACTCATCTACTTGGGATTTATTGACACCGTCCGCATGTTTCGACCAATACAGGTTCTGTAAACCAAGACAGAAGTATCGTGACGTGGTTGTTGTCGTCGACGAGACACCTGGATGGACCCGATCCGAGGTCTACAACTTCAGCGGGAGTGCAGCCAGCAACCTATCGCAGTTCTGGGATTCTCAAATCCCACCAGACCGCTTGAATTCTCTGTGGTTCTCAGCACCGTGTCGCCTTTGGAGATATCGGACCTCCCACTGGAATCGGCCAGTTTGTGACTCGATTAGCAATGTTGGCCCATGGACTGGATGCTCTGGAGCACTGGGTGAGCCACATGGTCTGGATTGGACGAACACCACAAAGCTTCAAGGAACTTGGAACATACCGTTCCGACCATACTCTATGGAGATTCCGACTTCGTTTGGCTTCAATTACAAGTTCAACGAACTAAGCGTGAAGCATTGTATGGCAGAGCCAAACCCTGAGTACGTCTGCAAAATCGCGCTTACACCACCATTGCTCCTCATCGTCATAGGCTGCATATTTGTCAAGGGCGTCATTTGCGCAGTAGTCCTTCAAAGGCTGAGATACACTTCACTGGTCACCCCTGGCGATGCCATATCATCCTTTATCTCGCAGCCTGACCCGAACACAGCTGGGCTGGCCACGATGGGCTTCGCAGACGCTGATCGCCTTGAATATAAGGGTGTTGGGGATACATCAGTCTCAGATCTATTTAGTGGACCGAGGGCGCGAAAGTGGATTCCCTGCTCTCATCGCTTTATATCAGTCCTCTCCGGGACCGTCTGGATGCGAACCTACGTCGTGATGATAAGCGGAATAGCCCTCGTGGCAATAGGTCTTGGCTGGACTGCGACCGACTACAGTCAATCAACTCTGTGAGTAAGCCTCGGTTTTGCAGCATCAGTCTTAACCAGCGCAAGAGGGTAAAAGCCAGGGAAGATCACTTATAGATATTACACTGCAGCACTGGACCATTTGGTAAATCTGCCACCACGAGCATCGAGTTTTCGTTTTCCCGCCTTGGCGCTTTGCTCATGGTGAACACGCCTCAACTAATTCTTTCCGTTTGCTACTTTATACTGAATTCTTTTCTCACTCGCATTCAAGTTGAACAGGAGTGGACTTCCTATTTTCGCTTGTACAAGCCTTTACGCGTCTCTGACCCGAAGGGAAAACAAATTAGCAACTATCGACTTCAGTTGCCTTACAAGTACAGCATTCCGTTCATAAGTATAAGCATCATCCTCCACTGGACCCTCTCGAACACAGTTTTCTTGACCATTATTGAAGGCGGTAGGTAATGATCCCGATTATATTTGCGCCCTCGCTAATACCATTGAGGCTTTTGGAAGAATTACAATCAGAACAGATCGATCGCTGTTGGCTTTGGGGCTTCAGAAAATTCTATTGTGGCCGTGGTTGTGTCTGGATCGGCCATGCTCGCCCTGCTCATCATCTTTACTGTACTGTGCATTTCTCTTGCACTCTTCAGTTTTCGGAAAATACCGTGCGATATGGTATCCGGAGGCACAAACTCATTGGTGCTCTCTGCTGCCTGCCACGTTCCAGCTATATCGAAAAGGAAGAAGCCGCTCTCGGCTCGACGAACCGTGGAATTTAATGAACGCAATAGCACTCAGAGGTCTACGATTGAAGATGCTGGTTCAACTTCCGGATACCAGCGGATGGCTTCGATTCAAGGCACTGATGTTAGATCTGAAGGCCTTCAACCACCTGGTGAATCTTCTCTTGGCCCTGGGACAGAAATCTCAAGCAGACTTGGGCAGCAACAAGAAGTGGGTGAGGATGAATTGCAGCTGCTATCAGACGAAATGGCAGAAGAAGAGGAGATAGCCCTGCTAGAAGAAGTTGCATTGTCCAAGATCAGATGGGGCGCTATGCCTGCAAGTCCCGATATACTGGAAGGCTTAGACACAGACCAGGTTGTACTGCACCTGGGTTTTGGAACCGAAAAACACAACGTCGAGCGTCCGTGTGAAGGTCGGTTGTATATCTGATAGTCAATTCATGTTTTGCAGCACTCACGTATGCTCGTACCTCAGAAAACGTTCACTCTGTTACTCTTACATGTGGACGCTCTTCCACGGCACCTGGCCCTCATTCTGAAGCTCTTCCATGAACAGCTTGAAGATCTAGTCGTAGACTAGGGCTTACATCTCACAAATCTAATCGTGCGGGGTCCATGCAGGAGGCCTTACCGATAAGCCTATACCACCGCCCCACTCTTAACGAGCACCAGGTCTCCCTTTCCTCATCTCTTCTCTTTCGGCGAACCTACATACACTCATAAAATCAACAATATTTGACGTGGATCTCGAGGCCTTGTGCCGCAAATGCCAAGTGACGTCACATCGTCGATCAAGGCGGCTTAAGCACATTGTCGGACTTTCAGCATCTACGGCAAGATGAGAGTCGATCACGTCGATGAGCGAACTCCCCTTCTCCCCCCTGTCTTTGGAGTTGCAACGGAAGAGTTGGCCTATCGACATCGTTATAGCTTTTTGCAAAGGCTCAAAATTGCTTTGTTAGCGGCCGCTCTTGTTGCGCTCTTCAATTTGTTTTCCACACCACCTTCGCCTCATGCCTCCCCTACTCCTATCGACACGCTGGAATGCTACTCCACTCTGAACACATCAAGGGGCTACGCAAGCGCCGAAGCTCTGAGCAACAATGTCTTAAATTTCTGCGACAATGCTGCCAGAACCTTTCCTCGTATCCATTTTGACTGGAAGCAGTCCCAAACGTACTATCTACACACGCCTGACCAGTACACGATGACCGTGACAGTGACAGATCAGAAAAAAGGCATCAACCAATCTCAGTGTGTCGAAGCTATGAGCGCAATTATCAACGACTGCGATGTCGCCCTAGAGGACGTCAACCCGATGAACTGGAAGCAAGGCGGCAAGCGCATGCTACAGCAATATACGTACCAGATTGATATTTTTCGCCAAAACCGGCCTTGGCCGCCCCCTACTAAGCCGAGACAGAGTTGTACAGGCTGGTATAAATTCCTTCTGCAACATTATGATATATACGGCGCCGGCTGGGCGAACCATGACTGGGGGAAAAAGTCGCTTCTGCCGGCTATTAATCCGTGTTGTGGATCTGGTACGTTGAACAGTGGACTTTCGTCTGCAAGATGGTGGCGACTGATCCAGTGTCATGAACAGGAAGCCTTACTGGGTGGAATTTCAGATACTTCGACCAGCCCGACGAGCACGGGTACGAGGTATGTAGAAAAGATCATGCCCACGTTCCTCTTACTGTTAGAAATCTGCTTAATTTTGCTTCCGCCAACTAGTGGCACTCATGGTTCAACACTGCTCTTGGAACAAGGACACGCTGCTTTGATAATAGCATGGTACAGTGCGCAGCTGGCGGTCCATGCGATTCATATTGCCGTGGGAATGGCTAACGCCAGCAACTCCGCCTTCTTGAATGAGGGTAAGTCCTAATAACGCCTGGATAAAGAGGGGTTTTCGCAGCAGGATCTCATATATTGTCACTTGATCGCATAGGCTTTGGGCTCGTCAGTACTGTACACGAATACGTCGAGTGCGTCATCGAAGATGTGCGCCAGTTTTCAGTTCGGCGTTTGAGAGTTGCAATCGACTATGTCGATCAGCGATGGCGTTGGTTTGGTGGAAAAGGTGATCTATTGCGTGCGGACATTGTACGGGCATCGAATAATGCATATATCTTAACTTAACTACTTCCTTGACCATCGGTCCACCCCAAACAGTTGCACTGTGTCTAGTGAAGCCCGTGACTTGAGGTTTTGGGCATCAGGTGGTCTCTCCCAGAGAGGTAGCGTGATATGTAGAGAGCGGCTTTTACCACAAAAGTACTTCATGTGCGATTTTGGAGTCTCATAATTCCACTATAGATTCCAACGCTGTAATAGCAATTATCAAGATTACTTTGACCCTTTTCGTGGGGCTGGAAAACTTTATCCTGCCTCAGCTGTCGTCTTGAAAAATAATAATCATCTGCTAAAGAAAATTGGTAAACGTGGTCAGCATGTGGCACGCACAAACAATACCGAAGTGTATTAGCTCTCCCTGCCACCCACGTGCTCCGTCTACAGTTGAGGTATCCAAGGGCCGCCCACACGACCATCATGCTCCTCTCCAGATGTCATGCTACTCCTTGTAATGCTCACTAGTTCTTTCCGCAGCCAGCCTTATGCACCCGGTAGTCTTCTCAAAGTCACGCGGTGGGTCGGCACAAGTCATGCTAGGCCAGCATTACAAACAACCATTGTGACTTCGGCGGCAGCACGAGGGATGTTCTACTTGATGCAGAGTGTGGAGAGCACGTTCCTCTGAGTGGCTTTGGTCTGCCAAGAACTTGCAGAACTATCAGCTTGTGGTCGATGAAGAGACAATGGTCCAAACACGTCCCTCGCTAAGCCTGGTTCGATATGCCCTCTCCGACCTCAGCCTCGCTCGCCTTGTTCTACTGGTCTCTATTACTTAACGCAGCCAGCTCCCTCATGAAGCACTTGCCTCGTCTCGTTCCAACTTCTCTTCTCCAACACTAGCTCGTGGCGGAGGAAGCACCCCTGGGCACTTGTTCAGTATTTCCTGCCATAATGATGGATGTCACCCTAGGAAGGACTGTACCTTTCGAAGCGACAAATATGCCCCACGCCTTTCCGCACAGAAGTACACTTGATCATGTTTGCCTAAGAATGAGATCATGTTCGAAGGTGTTGTACGTCTTGTTATACAAGCCGCCCTGGTGGCTGGGTCATCCTAGTGGTGGTATCAATGATACATACCCCTAAATCTACGTCGAGGAAATGCAGGGCACTATTTCAGGAGTCGAGCACGCAAGACTATAGCGATATTCAGAAGAGAAACATAAATACTATACCATTCACAATAGAGTGCTCAATTAACAGAGCTGCCTTTACATACACTCGTTAACTCAGGATGGCTTTCTTACCTATTGGACGTGAATAAATGTTTGGTACAGCAAAACATTGATTAAGAAGGTGATCCAACGCCTCTCAGGAGCCGGCTTGCAACTATATATTAACAAAAGGCAACACTTCTCAAACTCTGATAGACTCAGCCACCGCCATAGGTACCCATTTAGCCCCGAATTTCATTTTCAAACCCCAGAAAATTCAGTGGCAATGGTCCACTGAGTTCCGGAGGTAGATAGCCTGTATACGGTCACAGATAATCAGTAAATGACACAGATCTCGAGTCTTGGAGCTTCGGCCGGTTTGTTAGGCAGGATGGGTATCGTGGTAAGCAAAGCGATCGATCCTGGGTTTAACAGAGCGGAGTCTGGGACTTCCAGTAGGAGCTGGGCTCGGCGAACATCCTGCGTCATACATAGTCCGAGAAGAAATGCTGCCGCAGAGTGCACACAAAATCAGCGCGACGGCAAACCGTCTGAATGGCATTAATGAAGAGACAGCAGGATTACAAATTTGCTGGAAATCAAGGGGAAGGCCTCTGACCCTTCCGTGGATCAGTAGCCGGAGTCACTAAACCCCGCTCGAATATATATTCCATGAGGATATTCTGGTGGCATAACGAAGGATGCTGAGCCGCAAACGTGCTTACAAGCACGACCAACGCACAAGTGGGGACCAATGACTTGAAGGCTTCCGGGGTGCCGCAGCCCACGTTGGTTCAACTTGAGATTGTGAGGTGACATCCCCCAAACAGGGCCATCCGCGGTCTAATTACAACTTGCGATTCATTTTTCTGCGTTGCTTCATCGAGGAAGGGTACCACCGGATTTTGTCCTCGTCCCTCCTGGCCAGGTACGAGGCAGTTTCAGATTCCCACGAGCCTTTTGATTGCGATATCTCTCAAGACAGTGCTCAAAAAATGTCGACTTCGGAGCTACTCTACGGATCGGCGACGTACATTGTCTTGCTCCTTGTGCCATGCGTTCGTTCATATCTGCACCCACAGCGTTCCTGTTCTCAGTAATACTTGCTCCGCTGACTCTCCGAACAGTTTCTCCTGCTTTCAGCCTATCGAAGCTTACTCCATCCATTATGCCAGTATCCAGGGCCATGGCTAGCCAAGATCACTGACGGATACGGCGGCTACTATGCCATTTTCATGCGTTTCCACTTAGCTGTGAAGATGGATCATGAAAAATACGGTAGGAACGGATGCGTCTCGAAACAAGTCGGAGATGCTGACAGTCAACATTCAGGTTCCGTCTATCGCCAGGGCCCAAACAGGCTTGTTTTTAACACTGCCACAGCCCTCCAAGGTATGACAAGGAGAGGATCTCAAGTTGACGTCGGCCCACTACTGACCACCATAGATATCTACAACAACGAAAGAGTCGGCAAATCTTTCGTCTATACACTTCTATTCAGAGCAAAGACCTCTCCGAATGTGTTCAACTGCCTTGACAAGCAGCTTCACCGCAGCAAGCGAAAGGTTATTGGCCAGGCTGTAACGGAGCGGGCGATGCGTCTCTTCGAGTCCACCTTGCAACAACAGGTCGATATTTTCATCGAGCAGCTGAGATCCACCAACGGGCCTACTGACATCACCCCTCGATGCAGATACGTCGGACTCGACACTATAGGACTGCTTGCCTTCGGATATGAGCTGAACACACAGCAGGATCCAAAACACCGGTTCGTACTGGACGGCATGTTCGCGGGCAACTTCAAGAGCAACTGCTTCTTCCAATTCCCTTGGCTCCACAACCTTGGCGTTGAGAGACTCTTCGCGAGCATCAGTGGGCGCAGCCGGGCGCGATTCTGGGCCGTCCTGGAGAAGATGACCACGAGTCGCCTGAGCATGGGGAAGCATGCCCGCAGCGATTTCGTTTCCTCCGTGGCTGACGGGTCCCAAGGTGTGACTATGGACGATACTCAGCTGCGCGAGTTGCTGCTCTCCGAGGGCTTATTCTTCGTCTCCGCAGGCGGCGATACAACCGCTGCCGCCCTGGGTGCTCTATTCTTCTATCTAAGCCGGGAAGCAAACTCTGAGGCGTACAGACAGCTCGCGAACGAAATACGGGCAACCTTTTCCAGCGCTGAGGAGATTCACAGCGGGCCAAAGCTGTCTGGATGCCACTATCTACGTGCTTGCATCGATGAGGCCATGTTAGTGATACTCATGCATTTCAGCTTCTTCCTCCCCGTTTTGTTTTTCCCGTTCGAGAAACTGACAAATAACTCCAGGCGTATGTCACCCCCCGTCCCTGGCATCGCCTGGCGCCAGCAGGCAGCAGAGGACCCCCAAAAAGGGCAGCCCCTAATAATCGACGGGCACGTCATCCCACCAGGGACAGAGATTGGAGTGAGTGCGTACTCGCTGCACCACAACGAGAAATACTTCCCCTCGCCCTTCTCCTACCAGCCCGAGCGATGGCTCGATGCCGCAAAGGACTCAACGCAGGCCGCGATGATGCGGTCTGCCTTCATGCCCTTCTCAGTGGGGTCGCGCTCGTGCGCCGGCAAGGCCATGGCGTACCTCGAGGCGAGCCTGGTCGTCGCCAAGACGCTGTGGCACTTTGACTTTGAAGCCGCGCCGGGTGAGCTTGGCCGTGTCGGCGGGGGCGGACCTGGCAAGGGCTTTGGAAGGGAGAGGCCGGATGAGTACCAGCTTTACGATATCTTTGCGTCGTCTCATAATGGGCCAAATCTTGTGTTCAAGGCGAGGGACCAGCAGAAATGATCATGTACGGGGACAGCGAACATGTTAATTACGACTTTTCATGACGATGGCCTCAAAGTTGGCACACTGAGCAGCAGCTGAAATATGTTCACAAATGGAATAAATCACATCCCCCTTTTTGAACATCACCGTCCAACTACCAAGGCATTCTATTCCTTCATGTAGACTCTCTGGGCTGTGAGATTCTATGTGTATGTTTTCTTACCCATTCCTCAATATCAGATGCAAGCTTTGCTCATGTGTCTGCTATGCGGCCACAGCATATATACAGTGGACCGCCTGGGATTCCTCACTGCCCAGCCTCCTGTGAGATTGAGCTCCTGTGAAGTAACCTGTGATATGGCTTCTTAGAGGAAAACCTCCTGTGAAATCAATTTCTATTTAATAGCCAGGTAGATGGTCATCAAGTCACAGAGGGTTTCGCAATGACGCCTGCAGGCTTTCGCATTTTACAAGAATGTGGCTGTGTTACTGTAATGTTGTTTATAACTCAAAGCCATGTCCGCCAGACATTGGGGAAAAGGTCCATTATGGCCGGGAAACAAACGCTAAGCGTCCTCTTGAACGAAGAGCCGAAGTACAAGACGGGGCATTTACCTTAGTCTGAGGAGCGTTAGTCTCCCCCCCTGAGTTGTTTGCAACCTTGTGCCTGGTCAAAGCATATCAGATAGATTTCGCTTTATATGTCTCTCAGTTCCTTGCTGATAATTCTCGTGAGCCACCTCAATGACACCGAAATCATTCGCCGAGACCTGGACCGGTCGGACGTGCTAGAACGTGGAAGCCAGCAATGACAGTATAAGTAAGTACCATTTCTTTAAGGAGCTTAAGAGGGATGTATGGGTCCACCAGATCTTCGAGAAGACTTTCCTGATCTCATTGGGAACTATCACAAGCTCACTTGCAATGAAGCGGCCTCGGTCCTGGGTTCTCTACCTATTCCGTGAAGGTGCCATCTGATGTTAAATTTCTTACCCCGGGCGATACGTATGTAGAAGATTTGTCGTGTAAGTCATTGAATATTAACCTGTTGAACTCGTCTTGCTCATTGCAAGCCATGGACCAGTTGTGGCATTGGCGGAAGCTGGAACCCGGAATTTGCGATTGGACTTGACACTTGCTCGAAAGCTAGTCGGCTACAGGTTCAACGGTATAACTATCGCTTTGGACTCTGGCATTTGAGGTACTTTTTTTTCTCTCTATGGCCACCGTTATCATTCACATCCCACACATGTGCATGCAATCAGGACCGTCCTTAGGCATAAGTTGGAGTAGTAGAGCCTAGAAGGGCATCCGGGAGATCTACATTTAGGCATTACTGTCTCTAACACCTAATTCATCGTTGGATGTTACGAAGGGTTATGTGCAGTTAACAAAAAATGGCAAGCACCGGCATCTGTCCAAGAATTGCAGCATGAAAAGCAGTTGGCTTTCTCTCTTGTTTTGTGTGGACGCTGTTCTTCTTTTTCTCATTTCAGAGGGACGATAAAAGACGATAGAGTCTCAGTGGATGAGATGTGGCTTAAATAAAATTGAGATAATCCAAGCCTGACATCCATCACTGGCTGGCAGCAATGACATCTCGATTGTGTGACAATATGTCGACGCCTCCCACTTCCAGGTGCCCGGCAGACCTCAGGTTTGAGTCTAGCTAATAATGACAGGCTACCTAAACCAGCGAATCCAGCACTGCAGAAGATGTGATCTGCAGGTTAGACGGGCTCCAGTCGAGAAAAGATCGCCCGGGCCGAGCTTAGCTCGCGCGTCACAAACACAATTGCCAAGTGAGGAGGTATTCGCGAGTCTAAGGCAGCGAAACTGGGGAAATGGATGCTACATGGCGCGAGCGGCAGGTCTAGAAAAGATGTTCTCAGGATCTTGCAGCAAGCCGACCCCTTGCAGTCCCACAATGTCACCCATCGTAGATCCTACTCCAGACTTTAAGGCCCCTTGGGGATAGACCACATGTAGTTACTCACACCAATTGAGAACAGCAACAGGGGTTATGTACTGCGTGGCACACGAAAAAGACAAACAGCTCAGCGTGACCTCAACGATAGAGTCACTGGCTGATGGGCTGGCCTGGTAGTACTGCACCACAAGAGCCTGGGGAAACGGTTAAGGCAAAGATCAATCATCGTACACCAAGCCGGTGACGCGCACGCACGCTCGGCTAGGCGGCACCGAAGATCGATTTGTCCAAGGCGGCCCAGACCGCCTGGGGACAGGTGCAACGAGATCAGGGGGGCCTTTCTGTCAAGTGGGTTCATAGCTTGCTTGTACCGTACCCAGCTGCACAAGGGGGAGCATGCAACGTTGGTGCAACTGGTGCAGAGAAACTTGCACTGCCAATTGTTTCGATTGTTTGCGATCCGTGTGCCATTGTTGCACATGATATTTCACAAAGGGCGAGGGCAAGCGCGACGTTGCCGCCCTGGACAGGAGTATCAAGTGAGACTGGTGGCTTGGGGGGCGGGCAAAACAGCCATGCCATATTCTCTACCAAAAGTACCGGGCCACACAGATCAGACAGGCAGGGACAAGTCGGTGGAGTGCTTCATCTGCCCCCCGCCACGGCCTCCCTCGATTGCGGTTGGAATGTGTACCTACACAATACATGGATGGGAGGGAGCATGCGATTATGGCAGATATATATGGCAGGGTCAAATCAAGATGCAATCAAGATTCTGGCCGTTTGTGGTCGGGCCCTGACAGCCCTGAGTGGAATTTGCAGTGGCGGTGCCCCAGTCTGCAGCGGCGGTATTGTGGATTCGTGGTCGTTAACATGGTGCAAATTGAATTGAATTGAATTAAAGTTGCATGAGTATGGAGACCAGGGCTCGCAGTGCCTGACTGGCCTGCTGGCCTGATTGACCCTCTCACAAGATTCAGTGTGCCCTGCAGGGTCTGCTCGAGTGATCAACACGTTGTGGGCCGGGAGAAGCAGAGGAAGAAGAAAAGAATACCGCACCCTGCTTCTGCAGCAGCTGTAGCTGTTGCCCGCATTGCTCGTCGGGTCCGGTTCGCCTATCGTACTGTGTATCGTACCTGTTCGTATTTGGACCTAGGCCAAGGCGAACCGGACATTGGCGTTTGCATCATTGACCTTGTGCAGGTGACGTGAGAAAAGTCGGGATGAAGCTGCAAACGCAAAAACCATCAGGTCCAGCATGACTTGGAGGCCGGGATACACGCACGGGGTACACGGGTTCGTCGAGGAGGGGAAAGAGGAAAGAGGGAGGGAAGGACACCAAAAAGCTTAGGTAAGCACAAATCGGACGGGCTAAATCCGGCATAGGCTTAGCGAACCACTCACAAGACTGCGACGGTCCAGGTCCCTCCTCCTTCCTTCCCGCCAATCGTGTCCGTGTTCGCTGGGGTGTGGGCACGCACTTGACCGCTTCCATCCCAGCGTCACCAGGCTGACAGGGGGCGGGAACAGGGACTGCCGTGGCTGGGCCCTCCTGTTGGAATGGAATGATTGGAATGCATGGAATGGGAAGGCGCCAGGTACATACGTACGGAGATACTACGTGCATGCAGCAACAATGCAGTACGAGCACTCCCACTCACCCTCACGCCCAACCCTGCCAACCCGCCCACACCTTACCTGGTGTTACTGCAGGCAGTAGCGCTCCATCGTCCATTTTCCCTTGCCAATTCGAACCAGGTGAGCCGGTTGTACCTGCGCCTCTCTTGTTTGTCTTGATCTTTTCTTGTCCTGTTCTTGTCCTACTCACGCTAACTTCCGTGTCATTCGTAGTGCGCCGTACCAGCACACACACTCTCTCATTCTCCTCTTCCACCCAATCGACAGACAGACAGACTGACAGACTAATACTTGCTACTCTCCCCACTCGGTCCAGTCCGTCACTTCCGTCTTTCCTTCTCATGGGCCTCATCATTGACGCCCTCGACTCGACGACTCACCACGCTCGTTAGATGGTGCATCCAACCCTACAAACCTAGGAAGGACGGCCGTCAAGAGGAATATAAAGAAGGAACACTCGCTGGCTTACGACGACCACCGGTTTCACTCGCTCCAGCCCGACGATCACTGTCGCGCCAAGTAGCCTCGACCATCCTCCAGCCATCCACAATCCAAAGCTCCGAATCCAGCACCAAGCACCAGATCCCAACCCATCCGATCATACCAATCCACGGATCCGACGGCCTCTCCCGCACAGACTGCATTAATCCACTCCGTCGCAACCTACCCAAACGCAACCAGGACTGTCAGGTCGGAAAAAGAGAAAACACTATTTGATCATCCTCGTCATCGTGATCATACCTTCGATCCAACCCCCCAACCACCACCCCCTCCGAACTCCCGCGACTCGAGTCGACTTGACTCGACTTCTCTCAACGCTGCTGCACTGCAGCACTACACCGGATGCCCGACGCGACACAAACGCACGCTTCGACATCGACACGACACAGCACCACAAAAGGCGCAAGCATTTAGGAGAGACTCGCCACGGAATAGCGTACATAATACAGAGAGGCGGCGATTGACACGAGAGCATTCCAACGTACATACCACCTGCACACCGTACACAACATACAGTACACCACGCACACCGATTGTCCAAGACACAAACCACGCGCTGGTTCCGATACCACACCACGATACCCATCCCGTACGGCTGCACGCCACGAGTGACGGTACTCAGCATCCCGTTTGAAATTGAATCGAATTGCATAAAGAACACTATACAATATTGTCGACCTTTGTAATATCTAGTCTTTTTCAACTTGCACGATGGGTATGTCGCTCCCTCCTTGTTCCTTCCTTCCTTGGCTCCCTCACGACCGGCTTCTTCCCCTTCCCTCCCCCAAACTCGAACCCGCCGAGGCGCTGAACCAACGTCACTATGGCCAAGCCGCCTCCACCCCAAAAATCAGACCTCAAAACCTGAATCTGCTGGATTGGGCCTCCTGACTGATTGACTGACCCGCCTCTCCCAACAGCGCAAACGACCATCGTCCCCTTCTCGACACTGCCGGCCTGCGTGTCATCATGCGGCCCCCTCTACGACGTGAACGGCGCCTGCGTTCCCCCAGCAGCACCAACGGCTGATGCCTCCGCCTACGACGCCTGCTTCTGCTCCGACGCCCGGCTGGCCCCATTTTCAACCACAACGGGAGGCGTGTGCCCTGACGCCTGCGCCGCAGATCCTTCGGGCTTCGCCACCCTCACGAGCTGGTACCAGAGCCTGTGCGGCAATGTGGCACAGGTAGCAAGCTCGTCGTCGAGCAGCAGCGGAAGCTCGGGCAGCTCATCAAGTTCAAGTTCAGGTGGTGGCGGCGGTTCATGGTAAGCATTGCGCCCCACTCCCCCCCCCCCGGCCAACTTGAAAAAAAAGCCTTCCACAAAAGCAGGTGACTAATCTACCAACCTTGCAGGATTGACGGCCACTGGCGCTGGGTAGTCTTCATCATCATCATGGTCCTCGGCATCGCAGGCATCTGGATCGGCGCGGCCTTCTGGCGGCGCTCGTACCTGCGCAAGAAGGACCGCCAGTACGCGCTGGGTAAGAACCTTGCGCGGCGGACGACCTCTGGTCAAAACCCCTATGGCGGCGGGTCCGGCGGCACGCCCACGCGGTCCGAGGGCTCCATGCACCCCGGGCGCCCGGGCGTCTTCATGCCCGCCACCATCTCCGAGGCCAACGTCTACGAGACCGAGAAGCCGGCCAAGACCAAGGACAAGTGGCGCGTTAGGACTTGAGCGGGATTTGGTGTGAGGATAGAAGAAGAAATAAGAAGGAAACGGTAATGACTCGGCCGATCTACGATTATTGGGCTCGTTGGGGGGATACAGCCAAGCCCGTGGAGGCAGCATTTGTTTCTCTACATGTCATTCTGGGCACTTGCATCTGGGAAAGGGGCCCAGCAAGCTGTCCTGACTGACCAGACTTACTGGGTCGGGATACCTCCGAAAGACAGGGGCGGGCCGGCGTTATGTCATTTGCTGCTATTTTTGGTGTAGGCGACGACCGTCCCTACTGCACCTGTGAGGCGTTTTTGACCGTGGGAGGCTGCGGCTGTTGGTCGTCTTTTTTGGGAAGGGGAAGGATTTTTATAACGAACTCAAAAATGTGGTTTGTTATTGGCTTTGTTGCCTGTGATGCCGGGGGAAAAGAGCAAGGGGAGGGGAGGAGGAAGGATCACTATCGGCGTCTTTATCAAAAACCATCGCCATCATCGCCAAAGCACTCTTCACACTACGAATTTCATTCTTCTACAGGCATCTATATACATCTCAATACCAAACATCCTGGCCCCTCCGTCCACACCTCTCTGTGCCTGTGCCTGCGCCGTCTTGGGCGGGTGGGTGGGAGGTGATGGGAAGGCAGGGGACAGGAGAAGTTCAACTTTTACTTCATGTCCAGCCCCATTGCACAGCATATGCGACCAAACCCCCTGCATCGCGAGGCCGTTCTCCAGACCGCCCCTCGATGGGGCCTTGGGATCGAGCCAACTAACATGTGTACCGAGATCTAGTTGTAGTGGTTCGTGATGAGAGCCAAGAGGGGAAAGAAACGAATCAAAAGAGTATCCTCTTGTCCTTCGCCACTGATAGGTAAGTTACGTATAACTAGACGCTCCCGAGGGGATGGGTAGGGATTGGGTGCAAAGTCAAACCCGGGGGATGAGGGACGGAAGGGTGTGCACCAGAAGACAAGAATTACGTACTGTGGTAAGGTCACCAAAATTTGAAATGGAGCGAGTGAGTGAGTAAGTGAGCGAGTGACTGACTGGCTGTGTTGATTCTCAACATGGGCTGGCTGCCCGGCCCCCAAAGTCCAGGTATGCTGGTTCCCCAAGGACCGTCCCGGCATCCAGGGGGCAAGCACACGAGGCCGCCACGCCTTGTGCTGTAATGAATGCATGGATCACAGCTCCGGGCTAGGTAGGGACTTGCTGGACTGGACTGGGCGGCCGCCAGTTTGCATAAAGTTGGTGTGCAAGGTCTTCCCCTGAGCCTCGCGACACCCACACGAAACATTTTTGGCAGCTTCATTTGGGATTTTTTTGCGCGCAGGGAAAGGAACGAAGGAAGACTTCTGGAAACCGACGCGACGCGTGTGCGATGATGTGCTTGGGACTGGCATCTTGGCCTGGATCACGTTGAAAGCCATCATGCCTGCTACTGCACAAGACCCGCGAGAACCTCACAGATACCATTTGGAAGATAGCGACATTGATTTTTATCCATAATTCACATTTAATTCTATAGGTATGATGACAAGAATGCGTGTCTGTCTATGTTATGACTTGGAACATTTTAATCACCTTTGCCCAGTCGCCAGTCTTAGCGCTCAGTCGCGTGCTCATGTTATGCTATTTCCTCCTCTTCACTGTCTGACTCCTACCTCCTTTGCCCGATACTTACTCAGGTTGTTGATCGGCAAGAGAGCCCCTGAATATCCAAATGCGCCTCTCTCTATGCAAACCTCAAGTCGAGATGCTTAGCTTGCTCAGCCCAACGTCGTCCCCGCTCTGGTACTCGGCAGCATCCATGTAGAGGTCAATCAGGCAACTAGCCGACCAGGCTTGAGTAGGGCACTATTTGGATCTTGTCAGCATCTGTCCTGTAAACTTCTCTATCGCCATTCTCAAGGACACCTGGACTTACCGAATCGCCACAGTGCTCCCCATTCTTCTGCGTCAGCTCTGCCAGCCCGGCCCATGGACTCTCCTTGATCATTCGCTTGCAACCCATCAGTCTCTGCGTGACCTGCTGGAACGCCTCGGTGCGGCCTTCTTTGTCTTGAGGGTCCCGGCGAAGCAGATCGAACTTGAGCAGCGCACGAAGGAAATAGCCCGTGGGCCACAGCCATTCCGGTCCTTGGTGGTAGTTCCTGCCCTTGGACGTCGCGAAATCGGTCGAGTCCTCAGAGTTGATGTAGTATGGCCGGTAGTTCAGGTCCGCAGGGTCCAGGGTCGCCATTCCAGTCGGCCCACGGAGCACTCCGTCAGTGAGCACGAGGGCGTGCAAGGCATGCTCTGGATCGAAGAGGTCTGGCGCAGCAGTCATGCTGATGGGGTAGTTGGGTCTCAGTTGGTAGTCCTCGTACTCCTTTCCAGACCTGTACAGGTCCTTGTAGATCCCGCGACGGTTAACAACGTTCGGGTTTACGTCGTACTTGGAGTCCTCGTCTTTCGACAAAGGCACGTAGTAACAGCGCTCAAAGTTGGCCTTTATCAAGTCCGCCCACTCCTTGAAACCAATTGTCGACTTGTCAGCTTTGGTCACGCTGCTGTACTTGAATTTGCCTTGCGCGCTCAGGTCCTGCACCCAGCGCAGAGTGCTGTACAGTAGACCGGTGATTTCAACAGCTGCGCCATCACGAGGGGTACCAGGGACACCCTTGGAACCCGCGCGTTCGGATTCGCCCATTTTGTCCATCCAAGTACCGCAGTTGGACTGGTTTCCGCCAAAGATAAAGCCATTGGTCCAATCGACATTGATGTCGATATTGAATCCTTCGTCGCTCATTTGGGAGTCAATCTGGGGGCCCGCGTTAGCTTCACGGAAGGACATGCCCTCCGCGTGGCGCTGCAGGGCCTCCTGGATAATGTCCTCGATAGTACTCTCCTGTGAATAAGCACGAGGATCCTCGACATCAAACCAGGTGTCATCGTATGGAAGGAAGCGGCGCTTTGTCTTCGCCTTCAGGATGTCAATGCCGTTCGGTGCCAGTTTGGTGAAGTCCTGGATGTTTTGCAAGAAGAACCAAATCGAGTCACGAGAGTTGTATCGAGGAGTGTTGCCAGAAGCAAGCAAGTTGGGGATCATTCCGTGCTTGAGAACACTGGCAAAAGCGAGGATGTGTTCCTTGGCCTCATCGAATCGCCCCGTGCCGAGCAGAAGGCCTCGGAGGGAGATGAAGACATCACGGCCCCAACAGCGCGCCCATTCCACTGCAAAATGGGGCAGACCAGCTGCTAGAGAGGGCACCAAGGTCTTGGGATAGAGGGAGCCGGAGTTGACGACTCCGAGCTCCTGTACGCTGACCATGCCCAGGCTCTGCAAGAACCACTGACCCCTCTGCACGTTGTCATTCATCAGGGAGATGCCGCGTTCCCAAGCGGCCATGTACGCAGTCTGTATTAGGAGGCCAAAATATCGAGGGAGGAGGAAACTCGGAATCTTGCGAATCGCATCGAATCGCTCCTTGAGCCAAGCAGTTGGCTTCTCGAGACGAGAATACAGCTCAGCCTTAGAGGCACGTTCCAGCCTGCCGATGGTGTAATCCAATGCCCATTGCCCATCTCGGAGGTTTTGGCAAAGTGGGTGGGCGAGGTTGTTGTCCCGGATGACATCCTTCAAAATACTCCACCAACCCTGCAGGCCGGCATAGACGAGCTTTCCATGGCCTGGAATGTCGTAGACGCCGTCCTTACCACCGCTGGCATCACGCTCCTCAGCCTCGCAGCGGTAGAGCAGGAAGTTGAGATCGATGAGATCCAACTCCCCAAAGGCTTCCTTCGCTCCCGACGTGACGAAGGTATCTAGACCCGCAGAGTGCTCAGCAGCGGGAATCCAAGTCTCGAAAAGGGCGATACTGCCAGGAGGAAATTTGTCACGGACTGTAATCGTGGTGTCGTCTCCCTTAACATCAATGCGGACACCGGGGAGGTCGATGACGCGGCTGGGCAGACCACGCAGCCACTTCTTGTCCTCAAGGACCTCTTTCTTTGCCTCCTCGCTCGAGTCGACCTCGAGCATCCAACTACCCAAGTGCCTTACTTTGGTTCCAGCAAGATGGACAGGGTTGAAAGCACCGTTCCCGTTCCCGTATCCTGGGAACGCGGTGTGTGCGATGAGGAAGTATCCCTTGCGAGACTCTGGATGAACCCGGTGAACAGTGACATACTGATCCTCGTGGTGAATGAATGTCTCTTCATATTCGTCCTGGCCCATCAACGTGTGGATCTGGTTCAAGAGCTTCTTGACACCGCCGATGCCGTTCACACCGCCTCCGACTTTGATCTCCTTGCCATTGGATGATTCGGACTGGTACAGTCTCGTCTCACTCACAAGATCGACGAGCTTGGGGTAGATTTCATCGTAGCCCATCACACTTCCAGTCGCACTCGCACACATGTTGACAAGTGCAGCATTGGGCAGAGTGTCCCGAGCATCGCGCTTTTGGGCGGGGGTCTCGTTATCGTGAGTACAGTCCATGAACAGCGCTTGCACCGGCACAGGCTTGATGCGGCGAACAATTTCCCTTGTCAAGCCCGCGTCACCATTTGGTGATGAGCCATTCTGTCCTGTTGGGGAGGTGGGCGACCTGTTCTCGTTCCTGGAGATCTCGTCCACCTCAAAACTGCCAATCGGACGGCCACCATGTCGATGGACCAAGCGACTGAGCTCCCCCGTGCTCCAAGCCTGCATTGCCTCACGGATTAGCGAGCTGAGGCCAAGCCTCTTCACGAAGACGTAGTCCATCTCTTCGGATCCTGAGAACAGCTCCGCAACCACGTAAAGATCCGGGCGGATCCGCCGGGCCTCGTCCAGAATGTGCTCAGCAACATGGATCGGAGTGGAGTGGCAGTTGTCAATCCGGAAGCCGGCAAAGTACTTGGCCAGGGTGCGAGCGTACTTGGTCATGTGGTCCCAAAGGAAAGGGCTGTCTTCGGCAGTCTTGCCATATCGCAGTTTCACGCAGTCACCCCAAACAATGACCTCCCGACGGAGGTACACCCTTGAATCGGGTCCGGCGTTGTCAACAAGCGCGTTGCCGCCCCAAACCCAACCGTTGTTTGCGAGTGCGAGATCCTCCTTTTTGTGCTTGGCTGTCTTCTCATTTTCAGGCAATCGGGTGAAATACGACTCGATCAGCGGGCTCTTGGCCCCAATCGGGCCCATCTTGGGGCCATGGTCATCCAAGCGACAGTACTTGATCCGGTTGAAGAGCTGATCAAGGATCACGGCAGACTCGGTGTCATACTCTTGGTAGAAAGAGACATTGACAACATCCAGTCCTGCGGCGAGCTTAGTCCGAGCATCAGCTTTCTGCGTGTCATCTGCCGACTCAAACTTCCCGAGGAGTGCCGTTATGTAGGCTGCACCGACTTCTGGCTTGAGCTTCCGTCGAAACCGCTCGCCCAGATGGTTCATGCCGTCAAGGCCAGACCTTAGGAACGCAGCTTGTTCCTCAACGGTGCCAGTTGGCAACTTGGCGGAGGCCTCATCGACCCGTCCCTCAGACCACGCCTTGACACCAGCATCGGCGTCACGATCGACATCGATGACGTAGTACTCCCACAGCCGGATCTCACTCAGGACATCCTTGACTGCGCCCATGATCTTCAGGAGATCATCAACAGCCTTGATCTCGGTCGGGAGGCCGAGCTTGTCCAGCTTGTAGCCGAGGTCGAGCAATTTGGTGTCCAGCAGGTAGGCCGACTCCAGCCATGGGGCGGTGGTCAAGTTGTAGCCTGCATCAGGGTGGTCCTGCAGCCAATCGGTGTTGTTGGCTGTGTGGTTGAGGACGATGTCCGTCAAGCTCAGCAGCGAGTGCTTCCGCTCCAGACTCTCAACCAGCTTCTGGACATCCTTCTCACCGTCTGGGAAGCTCACAGGGTCCCAAGAAAGCTGGTCATACAGACTGTAGGGCGAGTTTGACTCTCCACGGACCTGCAGAGGGGTGAAGTGGACCATGTTGTAGCCCCTCTCGCTGATGCCGGCGAGGTGCTTCTCCCAGTCATGAGGGTACTTGCCCATGAACTTGCTCAGAATGGAGAAGACGGACAGTGCCGGCAAGGGCAGCGGCGAGCCGTCCAGGGTCAAGCGTGGCGCTACATCGATGTAGTAGAGAGGGGTCTTCTGCTTCGCTTCACTGGCAGAGGCATCCTTGAGCTCGGTGGACAGCTTCGGGAGAGCTGCATAGGTGATGTAGTAAGTGTAGGGGCCGGGTTGGTAGATGGGGATAGAGATCTCTATGTCGCGAGTGAAATTGGGTACCAGCCTGGTGCAATTGAGAAGGTGGTCAGTCAGTGAGAGGTCAATTGGGCACGGGTGCAGCTCATGGAGCTGTTGATTTGGGCTGGTGTGGTGGTCATGACATACGGGAACTCCCTGAACTTGTGACGCTGGAACTCATGTCCTTGCTCGGGTATGTTGACCCACAGGCTCCCATGGCGACATATGCTCGAGGTGCCCTCGATTGTGAAGCGGATGGTGACGGGGTCGTGTGTCTTTGGCGCAATGTAGACATATTGGCCGGCCACATCGGGCGAGCCGTCGTCGTTGAGGGGCAGCAGGTGAACCTCGTTAGACACCATGGTTTTTGGGATCATGTTGTCAGGACGGAGAGCTGCCCCGCGCAGAGCTGGGCAGCAGGAAGTTAGGGGGATGCGCGCATGCACACACACGTGTTTGGAGAGGAGGGGCAGGCCTGGCTTGCTGGCAGTGGGTGGCCCAGCAAGGAGGAGGAGGGGTGGTCGGGGGATCGGCGATTGACAGCGGGCTGGAGCTGTGCCTAGCTGGGGTTAATATGGAGAGTATGGAGTAATGGAGAACGGTGAACGGTGAACGAGAGACGACTGTACACTGTCGAGGGGAACCGTGCAGGTCAAACCCAATTCAGGACTGAGGGCTCAGGAGAGAAGATAGGACAGGAAAAAATAGTTTAGAGTTGAGTTGAGGGGAAAAACACCAAGGTACAAAGTAGTAAGAGACGAGAAATGTTGTCAGTGAAGGGTGAATGAAAATAGACTTGGAGGCGGGAGCTAGAGAGGGAAGATGATGCCGGGCTGTACTCCGTACCTTACCTACCTTACCTATAGCAGGTAGTGGTAGTAGTGCATGCTCAGGTAGCGCAGTCAAGGTGAGAATTGCATTTCATGTACAAGGAAAAGAGGAAGACAGGAGGGAAAATGCCAGGGCTAAGGTACCTAGCTCTAGCTAGCTCATGGATCTTGCGGCACATCCAAGGTCCCTCCTTCCTTCCCGCTTGCAGGAGACAGACCAGGCAAACCATCTGGGTAGCTGCGGGAAGCTTCGAGGAAAGCACTACACGATGGACGGACAGCCTGGGCGAACATGACGAGTAGGTACCAGCTCAAGCCCCCAGCTCCAGGTATTGAGTGTAGGTACTAAGGTACATCGTGATGATGGTTTATGGAGTGTGGAGTGGTGATGAAACCAAGGTCAGGCAAGGTCAGGCCAGGTCGGACCAGTCCAGGCCCGTCCAAGCCATGGCGGCAGCTCAACTGGGGGCCCATGGGGGCGGCCAGCCTGATTCTTCATCGGCAGCAAGCAGATGGGTGGGTAATGTCTTTTTCGTGTCCCTGGTTGTCAGCAGAAGATACCTCGGTGGGTAGATGATGGGTGAGACGGGATCGAGATGGCGGCCGGCCACGAGTCCGTATCGCACGATGGAACCCCCTCGAGATGCCGGTGAATGAATACTTCGCTGCACCATCGTGAGAGGAGAGGATCCACTGTCTATCGAGATCGACGATGCTTCACTTTTCGACTCGCGACTGAATCAAGCACTCTGCTATGTGGGAAGCTAGTGCAGCCTCTTGACAATAGGGTGAAGAAAAAGAAGAAACAAGCGAGCTCGACACAACGTTGGCAGCCCCCATGCTACAAAGAAGCCCATGCTAGACTTGGGGCTAATGGCGCAGGCAAAGGCCGATGCGACACCAGAACCATGTCTAGCGGCCCGGGAACAATTCTTGGGATGCTGCTGTGCGGCGCTACTGCGTTATGGGATGCGGTGAGATGATGGCGCTTGCTGGCTCTTGATAGACTACTTGTTTGTTGGGAACAAGGCAGGCAGAGCCTGCAGGAGCACGTCGTTGTTGCGATAGGAACAGGAAAGGCTCCTTCAGCCGGCCGGCCGGCCTACCTGTCTGCCTGCCTATTTGACTCCCCGTGGTTGTCTGAGGGGAAAGAATTATCTCAGCCATGTTTGGCAAGCAGTTGGAATAGCTCTGGCGGCAGAAGTATTTCCGCAGTGTCTTCCGGTATGCAAATCTCAAAAATCCCCATGTGCGACTGCCAAAGACGTCATCATACGAGCCAAGCTCTCCAGCATCGACAGCTGTCATGCCCCACTCTGCTGCCCCCGGAGCTGGAGCTCCTTGATTCGACAAGGATCTTCGCGGAACGGCCCAGCCTCTTTGGGTGGGACCAGACCAACGATGGCCAAGGTTGCTCGCTTCCTGACGATCGATAAAGGACATTGAGAAGCAGTCTGGATGACTGGCTCATGAGTGAAAAAGAGCATCAAGAATCATCAAGGGGGTTGGGCACAGTCACAGTAACAGCAGCGTATGTCATGTTATTTCTAACCTCCCTCCTACGATATTTACGTCGCTCTCCGACAGCTGCTTCCTAATGACATCCACGGCATTCCTATTCTCTTCCTGGATGAAGCCTTCCGTCTCAGCCCTGAGCTCGTCAAAGTCGTCCTGTATCCCCGTCCGGAGGTCATCCACTTCCAGCCACACTCGCTCGTCCACATGGCGATCTATGTCTTGGATCTCGTCTTCGAGCCTGTCTAGTCTTTCCTCGTACTTCCTCTCTTGCTCTGTCAATCGCTGGTCGACCCATGCTTTCATGCGGGTCTCCATCTGCCCCAGCTGGTCTGTAAAGATTTTGCTGCAGATTCTCTCAATGACCCCGACTTCGACACCCTGGGTAGCGGAATCGCTAAGCTTCCTCTTCTTGGAATTGGAGGCAGACTCGGACTCTAAACTCGCATCAGCATAAAGACCTCCAAGTTATCTAGAGACGAGTCCGTCTTACCGTGGTCGGGAGGCACTATTGGTGGTGGCGGCGGCGGAGCTTCGAGCTCTTCGTATGACGGCGGGCCCTGGGCTGCAGCTCCATTGCGAGGAGCCAACAGCTCGGGGCCGATGATCCTGCCATCTTGGCCTTCGTAGACCCCACCGCCATCCGTAGGCGACCCGCCCGAGCGTAGCTCATGGCGGCATAATGATTCACAGAGCCACTCGAGCTGAGCCTTGTCCAAGACGGTATCTGAGACATGTAGACTAAGAGAAGTCTGTTGGGCGAGGATTTGAGCAGAGTCCAACACAGCACCGTGGACTTTATTGTTTGGACGGAGAGGCCAGTCACGCGCCACGAGGTCAACTGCGGTGGTGAGTTCCAGCCGCAGGCATACCAGCTCGTGGCCCTGGAGCCGTTTGGACTCCGTCGACAGCTCGCTACAGTCGAGGGCGGCGGAGTGGACTCTCTCCGGTGGGATATACAGGCAGAGACTCGTCTTCCCAGGCACGGGTTTGCGGACCTCGAGTTGGATTCGAATCTTGAGCAGGGCTGTCTTGGAAGAGCGATCGAGTTCAATTGTAAGCGTCACGGGGTTCGAGCCGGAGTCGCTTAGATAGCACGGTTGGCCATCCTGTCCAGCCCATTCTACCACAGCCGCCACCGGATTGGCCGTTTCGGGAGCATCGGCGGGTGGCGGCGGAGACGTGGTCATGACGGTTCTTGGACCTCCCTATAAGCACATCAGCAAACAACAATCTGTAAATCAGCAAGATCGGCAATGAGATCCCCGATTCAAGCCCGAAGGCTGTCCCAGCAGAGGATCCCAGCCTCTCTAGCGACGAAGCGGCCCTGACTCCGAGCTGAGAAGTCGTATCAAGGACCCCAACGACACGAGTAGGCCGCTGCAGTTCGCCAACCGGCAGCTCTTGGGAAGCCCCTTCCTAGTGACCAGGCTCGAAAGCCTGGGCAGTGTAGGTGCAAGAATTGCAGACAGGCAGCTTTTCCAAGGCCCCGCCCAACGCCCAGGAGTGTTTAGTTCCTGTCGCTTGGCTGTTGGGAGCGAACCGCGAGCAGTCTGCAAGTGCTACTCCGGTGTGCGATGGAGTTTTTGACGTTTGGCTTGAGACGACGGCAGCGGGAGAGGAGGAAAGGGGAGGACGGCGTGCGACGAAAGGTTATAGGTCTGCGGAGCGAGGTGAGTAGGCCAAGAGAGCCCTTCTCCAGATCCAGGTGACCTCTGTAAGGTCAAGAAGTCTTGTCTGTCGATGATGGGTGGTTGAAGCAGCTGGCTAGCGACCTGAGAATGATAAGTGCGTGGATAGACTACGGTCATTGATGCGATGCGGTCAGTTTGGTAGGGAGGTGTTTGAGCAGTGGAGTCGCCTAGAATAACGTGACTGGCGAGTTTGTTTGGTCCGTGCGGCCGGCTGGGTGTCTTGGAAATTGGGTGGCTGGGAAACGAGACCAGATACCAGATTGCTTAGGTAAGCAAAGAGGTACTTGGTTACATCTGAGCCGTAGTAATGACTTCCCCCAAAGATAGCATCCCCTGAGAGTGCTCAATTCTGCCCGGTATACTACTATCGCTGGAATCTCATTGGAAAATGTCCGTGCAAAGAGTCTTCACCGATCTTATGATCCACTGTGGTCCTTGCTTCATTGCCTAGGTTCTCATCCCGACTCAATTCTGCAAGTGTGCTCAAATCATGTACCTCAACACCAGCCACATGTCATAGACACTCTCATACCGGCGTCCTTTATCGATATCATCGCTCACAATCCAGCAATTATGTTTTTCATAGACCTAATGACTACCGATATCGTAAGCTACACTACACTCAGTGCGGACTTCTGGCAAATACATGCTACCTGAGCTAGTGTGCCAAGTTTATATCCCTGTGTACTTGTGGCTCAAGGGGGTTTGCCTCTCCGAAAGATTCCGTTCTTGCAGAGTAATTGCTGGTCTAAAACTGATTGTGGTAGTAAGATCGCATCATAAGTGCATCCCGTTGGTCGCTCCGGATCCTTGGTCTGATGGATATGAGGGGTGGGCATGCAGCCCTGCTTTCGCACTGGTGCTTACGGCCTTTCATTCCCATGCGGGCGCATAGTAAATGGAAACCGATTCCCACTTTCGTGCTCCAGCTCGTTCCATTTGTCTTACTTCGTTCCAATTGAAACCTCAGAACTGCGATAAGCCTTAAGCTTTAAGTAAAACCAGTCTTAAGCTACAACTATTGCCACGAGTGAAGAGTCATCGCTGGGATCAGAGTCCACCTTCATCATGTCCTCCAATCAGCCAGCAATCGTTATCATTTCTGGGGCCTTCACTACTCCTGAAAGTTATAGAAAACTCACCTCTGCGCTACAGTCATGTGGCTACGAGGTCCACGTCCCTCGCCTTCCCACGAACACTGAAGCTCGTCCACCAAAAGGGGATCTAAAGGAAGACACAGCTTTTATACGCAGCTACGTCGAGGGTCTTGTTACGGCGGGGCGCAAGGTTGTGACCATCGGCCATTCGTGGGGCGGTCACGTTATGACGAACGCCTTATGTGGACTTGGCCTCGAGACTCGCTCCTCTCAAGGCCTGGAAGGGGGCGTTTGCATCTTAGTATATATGGCTGGCTTCGCTCTCACCGAAGGAAAATCTCCCTTCGACAAGCTCACGGAATTCGGAACAGTGGGGGATGATGTGTCTCTGGTATTTGATATAGCCGAAGACCAGAGCATGGTCCTTCAGGACCCTTACTCATTCCTAGGTATCAGAGAACCTGGAATCGAAGAGGCTGAGATCCAGGCGTACCTCCAGTCTTCAAGCCGCTGGAATGGAAAGTCCATGACACAACCCCTGGAGAAAGAGGCGTGGAGAGAGATTCCGGTCGCCTATATTCACACCGGGAAGGACGCGGCGGTCTCTATCGCCGCGCAGCACAGCATGGTCGAGGCCATCGAAAAGGCCGGCCGCAAGGTTCGGACCTTCACACTTGAGACTGGCCACTGCCCCCATTTCACAGCGACCGACGGTGTCGTTGACGCCATCGATAAGGCCATTTCGACTGGTGGACCTGCTTGAGCTTGTTGCAGTAGGCCAATGGAAGAACTGAACGAGACGATTCGTGGGATGAGAAGGCCACAGTCGGGGTCTCCTTTGACTTCGTAGGAATTGGTAAAATGGTATCATTGGCAGCTTGGATGTCTATAGCTCAATATCGCTGTTGGCAAGCTATAGTTGCGGCCAAATACTTTTAAAGAGGATGAAAGGCTTGCCACTCACTTACTTGAGTTACCTGTCTCGCAATCAAGTCACATTCTGCAGCACAATCAATTGATGTGTAACTTCATCAAATTCGGAGCAATTACCTCCTTCCCACGAAAGATCATGACGACGTCCACCAAACCCATAGAATGCTTGATCAAGAAGCGGAAAACATCTGACAGCCGAAGATCCTGCGTGATTGTCCGCCAATAATCACATTTGTGGCCCCCTTACACCAACACTCATTCGAACGGCGCGGCGCGTTGATCATCCTTCCTGAATTCTTCAGATCTTGGCACACCAAGGCAGCAGCAAGGCTCCGGTGAGATTGTGCGACATCTGCGGACTTTTATGTGCCCTGAGTGGCCAATTCGGACCTTGACATAACAGCCCCTGCAGAGGATGAAACCACGCCTGATAAGAGTAATTTCGAGCCTCAAACTTCAGGGAAAGTAATTACTGTATGTAAGATGTGGCTTCTGTGTTGCTTTACAGAACCACCTGCATGCCACGAATGCCCAAGCCTGAGGAAGGTCAGCCCTGTGAGCTGTGAATGGCCTGGCCAGTTCGGACTGGACCCACTCTGCCTTGCCAATGTTAGGAATATGAGAGGCGTGCGAGAGGCTGAGAACCAAGCCTCACAAATGCATGAAAACAAATTTGTAAATGGAATGAGATTTTCAGCTTCATTTGCAGCACTGGAAAGAGTCGTGGTGCCTCACTGAGGACGACAATGAAGGTGTGAAGGATTTCCCACAAGCATCACATTGGCTCGGGTACCTGGGTATAAAAGCCCAGGTTCCGGAGAAGCAAAGAGCAATATACTACAACAGCTTCACTTTTATCAACACACAGAGCATCCAGAATCCCATCAGTTCAACCCAAACTCTCTTACCAAACACAGCTACCTTCACAATGCTCTCTCTCACTTACCCCTTCCTCGCCGCAACAGCGGTCCTCTACCGGCTCGCCGTCCAAGCAAACCCTACCGGTCTCACCCCTCGCGCCGATGGACCCCCAGACCCAGACTTGTGCAATCCGGACTGCGAGATCTTCTGCACCAAGTTCACGCGGCACACACTCACCATCGACGGCACGGCTAACTACCAGCTAACTTCATCCATCACGCTCGCCGTCGGGTACGACGGCGAGGACGTCTGCCCGGAGCAGAGACACGAGTGCGGCCTAGGATCTTGTGACTTTCGCTACACCTGCAACGAGGGCTGGAGCTTCTTCCTTCCCAGCCAGGCCATGGAGGGCCCTTGGAACTTCGACCTGCAGGGCCTGCCTTATGATCGTTATATCCCCGATGGGTGGCCGCAGATTGAGCCGGTTTCCATGGATGATATTGAATGCGATGCTTGGCAGTGTGGAGGTGAGTAATTGCTTCTCTCGATGAATGATACAAATTTGACATCTGATACCATGTAATGTGATAGGAGGCAACAACCCTATGACGTGCCGGAACTGCGTGATACACATGGAGCGACACTTCTTCACTGCTGAGAAGACTTGCGAGTTGCCAGAGGGATGGTAAATAATTTACAGGACTGGAACGGCAGAATTGAGATGAGGAACACGCTGGACTTTTGGCAAGATCGTGTAGGGCTGTCGCTCTCCAAATCCTTCTTGAACATCATAGCACTACAACTACCCGAGGACAAGCCTGAGTCCGCGAAATTGTGTACAATTCAGTGAATTTGATTCTACAAAGATGGCAATATGAGCAGCCAGCGTCGGCCTACCCAGCTCTTTCTGTAGGCCCATCCATACAAAGGAAATAGGTATAAATACTGCCAAATTTCTTGTACATCTCGGATTCTAACTAAGGTTACCCCACCCTTCACATACATTATTTCCGTAACACCACCACACTTCAAAAAATTCGAAAACATCATAGCGGAGCCACTATAGCTTAACTACGCTTTGCCCAGCCAAAGTCTACATAACTCTATGTACCTCTACACACACTTCTTTTAAAGTATGGCTTGATTTATATACAGGTGCCGCGGGCCCATCCCGCAGGGTGGGCTCGCGGCCTCGCGGATTCAGCATATAGATCCCGTGGCTGCGAAGCAGACACCCGAGGCAAAGCTCGTAGCATAACAAGCCCTCTACATGTAAGCTACACACAAGCCCTCTACACACAAGCCCTCTATATAAAGGGCTTATATATAGAGGCTTATATATAGAGGGCTTATATAAAGAGGGCTTATATGTAGAGGGCTTATGTGTAGAGGGCTTGCTTGTATGTAGAGAGGGCTTGCTTGTGTATAGAGAGGGCTTGCTTGTGTATAGAGAGGGCTTGCTTGTGTGTAGAGGGAAGCTTTTTAGAGATGTGGGGTAGCTCTTCTACTTAGTCAAAAAGTACTTAAGGTTTCTAGTAAATTGCTAGGAAAGATGTGTACTGGGTGGGCGTACAGAAAGAGCTGGGTAGGCCGACGCACGAAGCTGGGTAGGCCGACGCTGGCTGCAATATGAGTTTCGTATGTCGGGAATTTAGTGACACAGCGTAGTACCGTAAATCAGACCCCACTCGTTTTTGATTCAACTCGCTACGCCTTGTTAGAATTAGCCGCAACTCTAACGAGTCAAGCAGATCTATTCTTAATATCCTCAAGTCTGAAACAGACTAAATCTACCCACTTGTTCTCGAAAGCCACCAAGTAAGGTTTGGTAAGGACCCGCCTCTTTGCAAGAAAGATGTCATAAGAACAGATGCCCAGATTAATGGCGTACAGAGTTTAACTGAGCAAGAGGTAATCAGTGCGGCCTGACGGGCTCGAAATAACTCCGAATGCAGTCTGCCCAGGCCAAGCATTGTTGCAACGACGAGCTATGTATACATGACACGGACTGAATCATGCCCGTCCCCAGACGCGCGCGCTGCCCACTCAACTAGCTAACATGGGTCACATACGTCCAAAGTATTTATACAAGCGTGATGCCCTCGATCCTACATGATGACAGAATCATCGAGCTCACGTCGACTGCTACGAAAGGGCAAAATAAACACAACGAAAATGCAATTCACCACCTTTTTCATCCTCCTTGCCGCAGGATACGGCGCCTTGGCGTAAGTCATGAAGAATCCACCGGTCTTGCAGCCCAGGGCAAGAAATGAGAATGATACTCACAAGAGGAATCAACACATATAGGCAGACACCAACAGACCCAGACCAATCGACCCAGACGGGAGGAGCAGAATCCACGCCGCCTAAGGATCCCGGAACAAGTTTCTTCTGCCGGACGTCGGACTCCAAAGACCTTGGCAACTCGGAGGGAATCTGCGGCGCGGCCGGCGGCAAATTCAACGGCTTCTCCGGGGTAAGTTCCACGCTCGACCCAGAACACATGGACGACGAGGAGCTCGGCTGACCTGACACCTCGCGTCTGTACAGTGCTGCATAGATACCGCCACGTCGAGCAAGGATGCATCCTACGCGCAGGGCTGCAGCGATAATGGGGGCACCGTCAAGAAGCTAGAAGCGGGTTGCGACCTGGCGGCGTAGGACTGAGGTACAGAAATTGCTTAGGAGAACAGGCTTGGTGGTTCCTTGTAAAGTTCTGTATTTTGGAATTATCACCGCGAGCGATCATCAGGCTAGAGACAGCCACCACTGTGCATTTCAAAGGTTTTCCAACAACAGTGCAGTAGATTTGTGCTCCTTGTGACGCGTGATAACTGCTCAGCCGTTTCTTTTGAACTTCGAATGGGGTTGCGGTGGTGGTCAGGGTGGCATATTGCAAGCACAACTGGGAGAATCCCCGCTTTCATTTGCCCGGGGCCGGGGGGGGGGGGTTCAAAATCCTGAGAACGGACAAATCCGTCTCAGATGCGCTCATGTCTTTACACTCGGTCATATACAGCCGTTTACTTCTCTTCGCTTTTTTGAGTGCAGCACTCTCAGCACTTTCCAAGCTCAACACCTGTGCCAACTTACATACAACCAAATGTTTAAAAGCCTGCCCGCGTTGCACACTTACATCACTTGTAGCAACAAACCCGCAAGAATACTACTAGTAGTAGATCCTTTGCTTTCATTTCACCCTCTTTTTCGCAGCTGCCCAGTCCATGCACTCTTGCGGCATTCCTGACAAATTCCGAGGAGACCGCACTCAACTACATAGAGCCTCAGCTCTCTGAAATCCATCCAATCCTTAGCCAAGAGCAGGGTAATTTTCCGCGAATCAAAGGTAGGACGGCAGCTAGAGCCTGCCCATTTTGGGGCCAAATCCCACAGGAGGAACGCGTCCGTCTTCGGGTTACACAACATAGAGCCTGCTGCTGGCGATCAACGAGACCTGGCGAATGGAGCCAGGCACACGCTGTGTGGGTGGCATCTAATTCGGCTACCCGTGCGACATGTGTCAGCAGACTGTGCATGTGCCTGATACATGAATGCGTCCTTTTGGATGTCTCTGACCACTCGACCAAACTGTGCCGATCAAGGTCCCAGGTGCGGTAGCACACAACTGAAGCGAAGAACGTATGTCAACTCCAGATGTCCCAGATGGGGGTTCGCCGCCTTCAACACAACGACCACCTCCTCATCCTCGTGGAAGGTTGCCGCATTGTCGTGATCTCTGCGACTGATGCCGAATGCCTCACTGCACTTTGCACTGCACAAATAAGTGTCTATCACTTTCAACATCTATGCCCTTTTGAGAGTATACTGGCAATCGATCTCCGGGACTTCAGACTCCCATAATCTCACATCATTACTGACCATCCGCCAATCGGGATCAGCGGCGCTTCAGTTACATTTACACAACAGTTTCGAGCGACAATTGGCCTGGAGCTTGGCCCCGAGCCTCCCCATCCTATTGCTAGTTTATTAGGCAGAGACGCGGCCCCAATTACTCCTCTGCCATTTCACTCACTTCACGCTCTGCAAGTGAGCGACGGTGCATGTTAGAAGCAACCCTTCTTCCATTGCTGTTGCCGCTGCTCGCTACTAGTATTACCTCACATTTTTATATCAGAAGCTAATATGTCCATGCCAGCGTCCTCATGACCATCAGGAGCCTTCCTTCGACATCATCATCTCTGCGGACTGCCTACCATCCACCACGGTTCGCACAGACCACGAGATGTCGTCCGGCTCTCACGTGCGAGGGGACCCGTGGCTGATCCAGGTCCTCACACCTGTCGCCATACTAGTTATTGCTGTCGTTGGCATTCGCCTCTTCCTGAGATTTTCCAGGCGTGCGGGCCTTTGGTTCGACGATTGGTTCATCCTCGCCTCATTGGTTTTAGATTGGGGCTTGTATATTATATCTGTGCTGTGCGTGGAATTAGGAGGAATTGGATCACCCTTCGACGAGAACCTTGCTACTGACCCGTCGATGGTCTGGATGGAGCACTTTTTCAAGGTAAATTCGGACATTTACAATGGCTCAAGCACGTATAGGCGCCAAAGGGAAGAAGAACACAAGACCTTAGCTAACAGCGCGCCCACCCACTTAGCTTCTCTACGCGGCTCAGATCATCTACGCAAGCACTATCCTGACAGCGAAACTCAGCATCCTCGCCCTATACTGGCGGATATTCCCGACCGCCTTCATGAAGCGTGGCTGCGTCGTTCTGGCCGTGCTGACGATCATGTGGTGGATGGCCGGCGTGCTGGCCAACATATTCCAATGCACGCCGGTCGGCAAGGCCTTCAAGCCAGCCCTGGGGGGTGACCCTTCATGCATTTCCCAGACCGGCTACTGCCTCGGCATGGTCATTCCCAACATCCTGATCGACATCAGCATCCTCTCACTGCCGACCTTCGAGGTCGCCAAGCTGCACCTACCGCGAAGCCAGAAGATCGCGCTGGGCAGCGTGTTCCTCCTCGGCGGCGGCGTCACTGCCGCCAGTGCCATGAGGATGTACTACCACCTGGAGCTGGTGGAGGCCGCAGTGACCGGAGATCTTGATTTTACCAGTGAGTTCAGTTCCACATTATACTAATAGCAAAGGCTGTTTCCCGCCTCAGCGGAAGCCATGCCCGGTATCACAGAATTAAATCGGCTGCTAAAGATAACCCTCGGGGTTTGCCCACAGTGAGCATAGTTAATCCGCAACTGTGGATGGCTCTCGAGCCCGACATGGCCATAATCTGCGCCTGCCTCCCCATCATGCGGCCCCTGGTCACGATGCTCTTAGCCTCACCGCTCTACCGCTCCATCGCCTCGTACCTCGCGAACCGAGTCAGCACCAGCAGCGCGAAGAATAGCAAGAGCACCGCATCGAACACGATTGGCGGGTCTTCAGTGGCCCCGAGTAGTGCGGCACGCCGCGAGGGCAGGAGTGACAACAGGTCCAGCACCTTCCGCCCTTCAGGCTACGCACTGTCGTCGTTTGACTCGTTGGAGTATCTCAGGGACGAGGACGTGGAGGCCGGGCGGACTGTGCGGGAAGGCCGGGACTGGGCTTCGCAGGGGGACAATAATATCAGGTGCCAGACACAGGTCAGCAGAAGCCGGAGTATAGGGCCTGATGAAGTCCCGCTAGGTGCCATCTCGGTTAAGACGGTTGTCGATTGTCGAGAGACGACATTGTAGCCCTGCCACGAGGGAAAAGCGAGCCAAACACGGATACACAATTGTTTTTGCCGACGTTTTCGAGGTATCCTGGGTAAAGTTGCTATTAATTTTGGGTCAAGCTGTGGCTGTGACGGGAACTCAATTCGACAGGGGAAAGGGGCAGGGGATATGTTGAGTTCGCTCAGGAGAGGCAGCGGGTCCCAGGATACGTTAGTTACTGTGAAAGCTCTTGGCATAAGCCAGCTGCATTATGAGCCTGGGCTGAGCGACAGTAGTCGGGGTCGATTTCCTGAACCATAGTGTCGCATCTCGGCCTATCCTGTGTGGGTACGGCCATCGCTACGCGAATACTGCTTATCGGTCCTCAATGCATTAGTGGAACCAACGGCCGTGTTCCTCATCAGTAATGGCGATGTTTGCCACCGATGTGGATGGTAGCCATGTTTGTAGTGACCTTCGGAGTCTTCAATTCATTCAATATAGGAGCGGCATGCGCTCGAAACATCACGCAACTGCTCGTCCTTCGGTTCCTTGCTGGGCCCTTTGCAAGCTGCTTCCGCGCTAGCTGCTATGACAGTTCTGGGGTCTCTTTTCGAGGCAGCCTTCCCTCTTTTAACACCGGCCAGGTACTCTAGACTTGGTATCCATTGGGCTTCAAGCATGCCTGCTTTTCTAGCATCAGCACGTGTTCTTTTTCCGTTCATTGTGTCAAGGTATGGTTCATGGATTTGCCAGCGCTGTAAATTCTCAAGCGATGCTCGAAAGGAAAATGAGGCAATGCGGCAATTGTAAAACTGTTGATGTGACTTTCAAGCAAAGATAGGGATGATGGTTATAATTTCATCCATTCAGTATTCCATGAGAGAGTAGAAGGCTTCTGTAGAAATAGCAATCCTGGATTTATCTGTTGAAATCTTACTGAAAGAGCAGGGGTTATTTATTCCATTACACAGGAGACTATGGTTACTGATTATTATTGACTCAACCACATTACGCCACGTCCGAGTTCTCAGTAGTTTTGACGAGTCAAATAGAGCTATTTTTAATGCTGTTCATTCTAACACAGTTGGAGCCGACCCGCCTAATTCTCAAGTCAGCAACCCATAGGCAGGGTAGGGACTTACACCACCACAAGCTGGGACCTTGTAAGAGCAGATGTCCAGATTAGTAGTGAACTAAAATAAACTGATCGACATGTACTGAGTCCAACCTCATGGGAATCAGATAACTCGCAATGCACTGCGCGGGCCAAGCCTTCTCACGACGATCTTTATAAACATGGCATATACTGAATCATGGTTTGCCCAAATACGCGCCATGCCCACAACCTAGCTAACATAGATAAACACATATCCAAACTGTCTACTTATGAGTGTGAATCTTGACAATCTTTTCAGCCTAATAGAATTCTTCACCCTCGCTGTACACCTGTACGAAGAAACCAAATTACTAAAACGGAAATGCAATACGCTGCCTTCTTCACTCTCCTGTCTTTGGCATGTGGCGCCGTGGCGTAAGTCTTTTAGGGGGCAGGAGATCTGTCCTGCAATCCAGGGCAAAAGAAAGAGATTAAAGCACGATACTTACAAGCGGCACGCGACACATACAGGCAGCCAACGAAGAACATCAAGAACTTGTACTGCGAGATAGACGACCCAGTCTTCTTCTGGAAGACCCCGACATCCGGGTTTTGCTCAGCAGCCGGCGGCAAGCTGGAGCCCCTCAACGGGGTAAGTACCTGTCAACTGGCCAACACCTGACCCAAAGTACGCTCCAAGTGCGGAGGACGAGGGCTGACCTAGACATCGCGTCTTGTTTCGCAGTGCTGCCTGGATATCACTGCCGTGCCGGACGCGGCGGAGTTCTACGCGCAGGTCTGCAGCCGCAACAAGGGCAAAGTCTCGGAGGGGGACTCGTCCCGGTGCAAATGGGTGTTGTGAGGGACTGGGGAGAATCAAGATCACTTTGGGGACGAAGCGCGGCGGTTTCTAATAGATTTTGATGACTTCTTTCAGGGCCAATGCCTACCTTGGGGGGGGGGGGCGTTTGCTGATCATGTAATAGAAGCGTTGCAACATTGCAATCATGTTGAAATGTAATCAAATACCTGATGTAATATTAATCAAGATTCTAGCACGAAGCAATGATATAATGCCAGGCGTGACAACGTGCCAGGCCGAGAACCACATTGATGCTGTATCTGAAGATATCTGTATTTTGACACTCGTCACGACTTCACCTCCCATTCGCCGATATGTCCACATGCCATAAGCCTTCCGCCGCTCGCACCGCGACGCCAATGGGCCCGAGCGACATGGACATAATAGGTGCGCTCTCACCAGGACGGGCCATGTTATAGAAGCTAAGCCTCTTGGACACATGGGCGAGTAGGGACGGACGCGCCAGGGACAGGGGACGGGAGCCGCATGCCACAATCTACGTGGGTACCGTTCTCAGGTTCTACCTGGTAGCGGTGATGATGACGATGATGGCGGCGTAGGCGGTGAGTCCCGACAAGATCCAGGAGAAAGGAGGCTGGACCTTGGATCCTGACGATAGACAGGTGCGTCTCATGATGGCGGTATTGAGGGTCAAAGGCTGGATTTGACTTCCTCCAGAGTATTTTTACGTATCATAACCGCAACGGTCCGGAGCTCGAAGACCATCTACCCCGATGATTAAATAGCTCTGCTCGCGGTAGTCACCGCCACATATCAACCGCACCTACAGGACCACAAGACACCGGCGCCGGGGAGCCACTAGGAAAAAGGGCCAAAAAGGCATAATCGGGGCCCAGGAAAGATGAGACAGGACACACAAGTACCACCACGGATTCACAGACAAGAGCACGAGAAGAAGGTCACGTGGCCCCCCAACCTGACATTCGCCCTTCCCCTCTCAGGCAGTTGAAAAAAACGACAAGAACAAAAAGTGACCAGGTACATAAAGACCCCATCCCACATAGCCGATCTATGCCGGTACTCACCAACAACCCCCCGTCCGCCGGGGTCTTCGGAGCGACCCGTCATCCCGCCCGTTCCGCCCGCCGATCCGGGTTGAAAAGGGATGGATGGATGGGTTGCAATGTGTCGTGTGCCACCACCCACTCTACCCTCATCCAATTCGAGCCATCTTCAGAACCTGTCATCAAAACAGGTGTGTGCTGTTCATGGTCGCGTGCTTTCTGCTCTGCTTGCTAGACAAGTTCTACCCGTACTTAGTCAGTACTCCTGCCCCGCACCTATCTTCTAACTTTCCATGGGATCCCCCTTTTCCACTTCACTTCAGACAACTGCTGCTGGTTTTTACGGCGACCATCATGTGTCTCGGCATCTCACGACTAAGCTCGACCATGTCTGTCCCATACAGCTACGAGAGGAGAGGCTATCCGTTGCGTGAGATGGCTTCAAGCTGAAGTTAGCAAAGCAAGCTCGCACTCGACTCGGGCGCCCGTCTCGGACTCCACAGCCACTACCACTCCGACGCTAGAAACCCCAGCAAGATATCACACACCCCGCAAAAAAGAAGCAAGGAAAACCTGCCGATAAAGGATGTTTGATAATTCTCTATTCAGGCTCTCCTGGCCCGTTCCGTCTCTCTGTCTGTATGATGATTTGATTTTTTTTTTTGTTTCTTTAAGTCTTCATGCTTTGGATACATCAATCCTGTCTAAACTTTCTTCTTTGTCTAGCAGCACCGCGGGTCCCATCCCCATGCCAATCCAACTTCCTTTTTCGTTTTCTCATTTCTTCTACTTCTTGTGAATATGCTCATTTTTTTTCCGAGTCAAAACTTTCCCCGGCACAATCCCACATCTGGTGTGTCGGTGTCTGAACGGTAAAAGAGGGGATAGAAGGAAACTGTAGCAGGCAGCGGGGAAACTCAAGCGCCACCTTCTTCGTCCCCCTCAGCAAGGAACCGACCGCGTCGTATCGAAGCGAAAAGATCAAGCAGAACTCGGGACTCCATTCGAGACTCCTCCCCAGCCACGTTGGCGCGTTTTTGTTGTCAGCCTCAGGCCGTCGTCGTGACCGACTTAGTTGGCCGGGGCCATCTTCATGGGCTTCTCGCCCAGGCCGTTCCTGTTGCGGAAGAACATGACGTGCTTGCCAGGGCCCTCAGCCTCCGCGCAGGGCTCGACCCACTGGCACATGCGGGCGCTCTTATACATGGCCTTGATGAAGCCGATGGGGCCGTCGGCGACGTCGGCGCGGTAGTGGCGGCCCATGACGGGCTTGATGGCCTCGGTGGCCTCGTCGGCGTTGTAGAAGGGGATGGTGCTGACGTAGTGGTGCAGGACGTGAGTCTCGATGATGCCGTGCAGCAGGTGGCGGCCGACGAAGCCGAACTCGCGGTCGATGGTTGCGGCGGCGCCCTTGACAAAGGTCCATTCCTCGCCGGTGTAGTGGGGCAGGGACGGGTCGGTGTGCTGCAGGAAGGTGATGGCAACTGGTATTGAGGACGAGAGTTAGCACTTCCGAAATACGAACGAGCGAACGAACAGACCAGACCAGACCAGCCAATCAACTATGCGTCCTTGACGATCTTTGAAGAACAAGGTGGAAGGAGGCCAGAGGGGTGGACGGGGAAGACTACTAACCGAGCCAGTGGTTAACCCAGAGGTACGGGATGAAGTACCAGACGAGCATGTTGGTAAAGCCGAACTTCTGGACGAGGAAGTACAGGGCGGTCATGGTCAGGCCGACACCGATGTCGCTGAGGACGACGAGGTGGGCGTCCTTGTTCTCGTACAGCGGGGTACGGGGGTCGAAGTGGTTAACGCCGCCGCGGAAACCGTTGTGCTTGCCCTTGCCGCGGCCCTCGCGCTGGCGCTCGTGGTAGTTGTGGCCGGTCACGTTGGTCATCAGGTAGTTGGGCCAGCCGATGAGCTGCTGGCCGATGAGCAAGAGCAGGGTGTAGATCGGGGTCTCCTCGGTCAGCTCGGACAGCTCGTGGACCATCTTGCCGAGGCGGGTGGCCTGCTGCTCGCGGGTGCGGGGCACGAAGACCATGTCGCGCTCGAGGTGGCCGGTGGCCTTGTGGTGCTTGCTGTGGGACATCTGCCACGAGAAGTAGGGGACCAGCAGGGCCGAGTGCAGGACCCAGCCGACGGCGTTGTTGTACAGCTTGGAGGGGGAGAAGGCCTGGTGGCCGCACTCGTGGGCCAGGACCCAGAGCCCCGTGCCGAAGAGGCCCTGCATAACGGTGTACAAACCCCAGAGGGCGAAGCGGAGCGGGTATGAGGGGATGTACTCTGGCGTGACAAAGTTGTGGAAGAGGTAGAATGTGGCGGCGAGGCAGGCCATGTCGCGGAGGACATAGCCCATGCCCTTGACACCATCACGCTCGAAGCAGTGCTTGGGGATGGCGTCGCGGATGTCCTTGATGGTGTAATCTGGGACCTCGAAGGGGTTGCCGTACGAGTCGATCAGCCTGCCGTACGAGACCTTCTCCCTGTTGGCATCAAGAGAGGACATGGAGGACAGAGAGGTGGACGAGGCCGAGGGGCGTGGCGAGTCGGACGGAGAGGCGACGGTGGTGGAGGGAGCCGAGTCCGAGTCGCAGGTGGTAGAGGTGATTGTCCTCCGCAGGGCCGGGTTGCCCTTGGAGGGCACAGCTGTGGAAGCCATTGTGCGAGGCTGGTATGTTTTATTATCGACGGACAGCAGCTGGATGATGGTTGTGCTTGTTCTGGTGCTGGTACCGGTCTTGATGTTTGTTGTTGGTGTTGGTGTTGTCCAGATGTGGCCAAGCTAGGGACCAAGAACCGGAGCTGGACTGAGGCACGAAGGAACCGATAATGTCTCAGGACGAGGAAGAATTATAGCAGTAGGGGACGAAGACAGGAAAGAAACCAGGTGGTGGTGGGTTGTCCTGTGTTTCCAAGTGCCACTCAAGACAAAGCGTGTTGGGCTGGGTGTGGTGTCTTAGGGAAGGTTTTATTAGGGAAGGTTTTAGGGAAGGGAGGGGCCAGTCGAGGAAGGAAGATAATTGGATGTCGACGACGGCTCCGGGATAGAGGAATAAATTGGAAGAAAAGGGGAAAGGCTGGAGGGCTGGACCGAGGATGTTTTGAGCGTGGGAAGAGTGGCAGCAGGCACGAGCAGGATAAAAACTTCCAACTTGTACGGAGTATGGGCGAGTGTGTCTGTCCTCTTTTTGGCGTGTAGTAGCGTGGGTGCAAGGTACACACGAGTAAAAGGTACTCCCGGGGACTAGGTAGGTTATGCAGAGTAGGGTGGTATACTTTTACTCTCAGGTACGCCCGGGCTCTCTCACCAGGGTTCCCTCCTTCGAACTCCCTATGTCATCAGTCCATCAGTCAATCCTTCTTGTGCTGTCCCACTGGAGTCTCCGCGTGCATGTGTGCTGGCTGTGCTCCGAGGCTACTTTTTTTCCTCTCTCTCGCTCATGGCACGGCAAATCCATCCAAGTCTGTACAAATCTGCAGCAAATTGGGGGTTCGATTATCCCGGGCCAGGGATTTCTGTTGGGGATCGCCCCGGCCGGATGGCAAAATGCATGTGGGGGCGCCTCGAGTTTCAATTCCAGGCCTGGCTGGTCTGCTGTGGTGTCTCGGTCATTCCCTCAGCCTTGGGGGAGGGCAAGGAGGGGCATTCAAGGGAGCGGCACAGACCGCAAGATGGAAGGTGCGGCCCCCGTGTGATTACGGTACGGGCACACCGTCTCTACAAACGGCCAGGGTCAGCCAGATTGGCGGATGGGTGATCAAGCTCACGGATCCCGCAAACCAAACCACAAAATCATCCAGCCAGTCAGTCAGCCAGCCAGCCAGCCAGCACATTGCCCAATCTCTAGGTGGTGATGCTGACGCTGATGCTGAGGTGAGCAGCGGGCCACAGTCAGTATTCAGCATGTGCATGTGGGAGGTGCATGTTCTTATTGGAGCTGAACCTGCATCTGGGCCTGATCTGGAACTGAAGCTCGAGCTGACACATGCTGTCTTCTGCTCAGGCTTTCCGAGGCCGCATACAGTCAGTCAGTGTGGCTACTGCGTAGTTTGTCATTTCATCTGCCAGTCCAGCCACTTCCAGTCTGTCCAATGCTGATTGTCACGGGCTTGAGCGAGCATCTCCATTTGTCTACATCTGACGGCCGGCTCCATCGCAGGGTCTAACGCCTACTCGCCTATTCTCGCCACCGCACATACACAGTAAAGCCAGACTGCCGAAACGAGCATCGTTTACGCATCCACCTCACCATTCCCGGTAGGGCAAATTGTCAATGGGCCCCTGGGCACTTCGATCGAGGGATGGAAAAAGAGCCCAGAGCTTCTAGCGTCTCTCCTATTCTGGATTCCCGCGCACTGGCAGACTGGCCAGACACCTAGACAGACCGTGCTGCTACAGCAAAGGGAAACGAAACCTCCATCCCATCTCTCTGTGTGTTGCCACCGTCCGCCCACGAAAATTGGTGTCTCGGCAGACGTTGCTCCTGACCTTCCTGACACGCCCTCACCGCCTCCCTTTGGAAGCCATTGCCGTCTCAGCCTCACAAGGTACCGCAGCAGTGCAGCAGCAGCAGCACCTCCTCCAGCTACGATTTCACATGCAAGCCCCGTTCACATCAAGCTAGGCTGTCTGGTATTACCACAGCTGATTGGGACTGGTCTCATCACCGGGCCTATCTGCTGCCCGGATCGTCCCGACCTCGTGAGTGAGGCGATTCATCGTCACTGTTTTTTTACCTTTCTGTCTCTTCTACCGATCACGACACGGGTCATCGTGACGAAGACTACATACCTTAGCCTTGGATTGACAACCAACCTTTGTCTGCTGCATCCCGCGGTACGCAAGAGCCAAAAGCGTTGTGCCTAGCTTCTTTCAGGACTTCCGCCGTCGGTGGGCGATGATGCTGTTCTGTGTCAGGCCAGGTCAGGCCTGGTTAGCTTGCATTGATGGCCATCTCTCACATGCCAAAGACCCCTCCCGCAACCTTTTTTTTTTTCGGTCTTCCTCCTTGCTTTTGCTGCAGCCCACCTTATCTTATCCGTCCGTCGAGAGGAACCAGGGGTCTTCCATCCGAAAATGTGGGGGATTAAATCTATTTTCACATCCCTCCCGTGTCTCTTGATCTTGATCCGTTTGGGCTTCCTTCAGCGCCCATCAAAAACACATCACCGCCTGTTCTTGCGAATTTCTTACCATGGTATCGCAAGATCATGATGCCATGTGGGAAGGCCGCCATCACTTATAGGGAAACTGTCAGGTGACGGATGGCAATGGCCCGGTGTTGGCAGGGCGCTGTGCGGGTGTGAGGAGGATTTTTGCTCTGTTTTTTCCCCCAGCTGCTGCAGGGTCCTGACAGATCTGCGCTGTTGTGGGATTTGTTGGGAAACCCGATTTGTTGAGCCTCCCCCCCCTTCCAAGGTTCTCCTGCTGTCACGGCTGCCAGGGCTATGCGACTTGGCAACAGCGGTTCCCATTTCGGGCCACTGGCCACCCACCAGGAGGCCCCAATAATCGAGGCAAATGCCTACCCATGCCCACGAATGCTCGCGGGGGTGGGGTTCCTTGTTCTTTTGACCTTTGACTGCCCTGGGTTTAGCGGTGCGATCGAACCAACGGCCCTGCTCCGAGTTTTGTCCACTTCTCCGCGACCACCTCGGTCATCCTACGGAATTCGTGGAAGCGTCAACGGCGCCACTGTGGGACAGCAATACCGTACCCAATGGCCACGCTAGCGTTGCCATCCATATTGTCTGGGCGGCTGCTACGCGCTTTGATCACTGGAGGATCATTGGGGCTCAAAGTATCCGATCTCTTACTTCTCCGTTCCGGTGGCTTGCACATGCGCTTCAGTGCCATTGTCAACCGGTTCAACCGCGTCAATCAGCTCAACCACATCAACCCGCATGACTGACTACCAAGGATTGCTGAGCCAACAACCGATCTCGACCAAGGGCGGCGGCATTGGTCGAGTCGAATCCTACAGGATGGCTTGCAGAGTTGCAGCGGTTCGGTGATTCTCGGGCGTGCCAACGAGCAACGTGACTTGATAAGCCTCGCCTTGGCTCCAACCTCGGTCACAGTTTCGCCTGCGATAGCTTATGATTGATCTGGATTTCGACACAAGCCGTGTTGCCAATGCACACTGTCAACCTTAAAGATAATGCGACCTTGCAGTCGTCACCTTGGTTGTGGTCATAGATCCGCTTACAACTTTGAGAAGCATACGGATTGTCTGCGCCCAGGGTTCGGTATACGCATTACGTCGGTCTCTGCACGACAAACCAAGTGTGCCTGTCGGTGACAGGCGCGGCAGAGCACTGGACCAGGTTTGCGGCGTCACGGCAAAGCCATGGACGCCCGTTGAGCTGCATACAGGAACCAACAACGGCCGGCTCGCGTGGGAGAGTGGGAAAGAGGCACCAGCCTCGACGAGGGCCTCCTGTCCCAGTGGACTGGCCCATCATGCTTCAAGTATTGGGTTTTTGGACGCGGATGTGCCGCGCAAGACTCGCCAGGCTCCAAGGTGACCCAGGCCACTTGTGGCTACCGCCTGTCTAAACTTTCTTGAAGAGCTTTTGGGAGGCGACATAACACTCGAACTTGCACCTACTTTCTCGAATTCGTCCATCGTGGACTCTTGAGAAAAGATGGGTAGCATTCAACGGTGTTGCGTCATCTCCATTTTTTTCTTCAAAATTTTTTCTTGGGCTCAGCAACTTCTCTTGGTGGATCGATCAAGCATTCTCATAAATGGTAGCTACAATTCCCACTACTCTTCCTCCAAGGTCTCTTCTTTTACGGTATCGTTCGACACTTTCGCGCCCGAAGGCGATGGAAGTCCGATGGCATTTGTTGAGATGCCTCTCACGTCCTAGGCCACTTTCTGCAAACTTACCCTGATCCGGCGGATATTTGGAGTTAATTGAGTCAGAACTACTGGCACAAACGCTAAACAGTGATAACAGACCGCAACTTTGATGTACACATTGCACAAGCCGACGGTGCAGACGAAGTCCTCCAGCACATGACACGTCCAATATCGAACAGAGTGGGGCTTCAGCCACACCTCGTGTCCAAAGCTAATCAGTACCACTATATAGCTCAAGATCGTCCTTGCACAGCATGGCCACCAACCAAGCCTTACACTTTGCTTTCAACTGTCAGGCCCTTCAGCTGGACCTCTCGGTTCTAATACAAGTTCAGGGGGAACCACATACCGGATGATCGCAGGAGGGGCGAGGGACGGAGACAAGGGCCATAAGGTACAGTGTCCAACGCGAGATACTCCTAATCACCTTAGCTGCCAACCAGCGTCGGCCTACCCAGCTTCGTCCGTCGGAGCACCCAGCTCTTTCTGTCCGCCCACCCATATAAGGAAGATAGTTGTAAGTAATGCTAGAATTCTCGTACACCTCGGATTCTGACTTAAATTACCCTTGCGTGCTAGCGCCACAGTGAATATGCCGGCAGTGAATGTGGGCGTTTGCACACTCACTCACTCACTCACGTACCATCACAATGTCTAGGCTGATAAGTGGTTAAAAAGCTCATCAAATAATGATAGACAAACTAATAATGGAGACCAAAACTTTAGCTAAATAGTAAAAAGAATTGACACAATGTGGCCGAAGCCCTATCCCATTCGATGTCACGCAGCGCCAGTGGTGTTCTCGATTTTCTGGGAGAGGCTTATAAACCAACTAGTCGTTCACGGGTCTATTTCGTCTCACGTTCGAGGTACCTCTTGAGTTTTCTCCCTAAGCTTTATACATTTAACAACTTTTGAACTCTCTTCAGAACTACGCAAGCTGAAGTCCTCCAGCCGGACAGTTTATGGGTTCCTCGCTCCTGCTATAGTAGCCTCGTAAGGCACTCCGTGGATGTCCTCGTCAAATGAGTTAGGGTTAAACGCCTCTTGAAGTGAAGACTTGATCCAAGCGACAAGCCGTATCTGGTCTGGCTCTTTAAGCACATTGCATTACTTGGTCACGTATTCGAACTTGAACTTCGTACCTAGATATGGCTCGTCTCCCATTTCACAGGGGATGAGGTAGAATTATACAATGCTTGGAAAAAAATCCATCCCAGCAGTGTCGCTTCTTACGAGGATCCAGATGGGCCACCTTCCGCCGCAAACCGTGACATACCACTCTTACCTCTGCTAGAACATATCCAAGACAACAAGGGACCGTGAGCCGCCCCCAAGGGCTCAATGGCACCATCCACGCTTCTCTGGAAAACATTTTTCATCCAGAGCTTCATGGTAAGCCACACACTCGAGCTGGTATTATACCTCGGCAGGTTGTTTGTCATGTAACCTGCCTTGGGTTTGCGGAACAGGGGCCTGTCTGTTGGGGAATGACCTCTTGGTTACCCAAGTAAGGTCGAGGCTGTGATGACATGAATAGGCTGTGTTAGCTATTGGGATGTTGGGTGTTTTCGTTTTTCAATTTTAATCTATACATGCTAAGCTGTATGCGATCCCTTTATATTATATAGTGATAATCACTGAAAGACCTAGCGTGAGGTAAAATTATAGTACCATTGCAATAATAGTAGCCTTAGAATATGATTAAGAAAGCTAGTACGGACTCTATAGACAATCTCTTTATTATTAGTCAGAATTGATAAAGTGCCAGTGAAGAAGACTGCAGAGAAATAAATTGACATTTGAAAGTATTTAGTGTAGCCAAGGCCCATTGGGATGATAGAAGTAGTGTTAAATTGTGACCTATGCCCGTTCAAGGGGTTTCCTCTTCCCCACTTGTTTCTCAAGTAGTCCCAGCTTCTATATACCATAACTAAAGGACTGCTCCACTCTTTACGGGTAGTATAATACTGATTTCTGCCTATAAATTCCGCTTTTACTAATAAATTATTAGTAAAAGGGGTTTTTTTATAGGAAAGTAGCCTATATACTAATATTATAGGATATATAGCTATTAAGAATTTTTTTACAGGTTTTTTCTCTAAGTTTTACTATATTTTATCTTCTAGGTTTTTTCTCCTTTTTTCTTTATTTTTTTAGTACCTATAACTCCTTACTTATTATTTTTACTATATCTTATATATATATT